>JARHVA010003351.1:785000-917500 GCA_037957365.1 Torreya grandis | reverse complement strand
AGCTTCGAGTTCCATCTTATTATGATAGATGTGATAGTGCTCACTGCAATAGTAATAAAACTTCATCCTCTTTATCTCTTTTTTTTCTTTCCCCTAATTTAGTTGATCACTTATGTCATCTCCTAGGAGTAGACAAAGAATTTTAAAATAGAGAAACAAAAATTAAAGAAATATTCCTTGTTCGATAAGGTTGATTTATATTGTACAGTATACAATTTTTTTGTTTTTTTTAATTAATGGTAAAAGTGGGTTTTTAAAAGGGCCCAACCCCTTTTACAAAATTAGAGAGCAAAATAAGACATGAAGATAAAAAAATATAGTGGCAACTAGGAAGACAGGGCAAAGATAAGCCCAACAGAATTTTTTTATCAATAGATAGAAAAATTACATCACACAATAAACAAACAGAAAAAAGGAAAACAAATTAAAACACCAAGGAAGGTTGAAGTCACTGAGAATTGTGTATTTTTTACTTATCTAGAGTTTAACTATTTAGTTCTACCCTTGTTTTGTTTGGTTCTATTGTTTCCTAGATTTGGTTTTAGATATATATTTTTGGTTATGTAGTTTCTTTTTTCACTCTTAATTAGTTATTGTAACTTTATATACTTTTATCTTGTTGAACATTAAAAAATTCGGAATGGAAGCAAAAGTAGAGACATGATAAAAAATATTGAAAATGATGGTTGTAGAAACAAAAGGAAGAATCAAAAAATTTAGTAAGATAATCTAAGAGTGATGTTGCAAACTCAATACAAGAAACTATGGCCTCCATATAATAGGATTTATAAATAAATGGGGTGGGAAACCCACTACATATTATTTAGTATCGATTATCACACTAGCCCATATCTATATAGAAGGGGAAAGGGAGTTGGGGTAGAGCGCTCGACAAACATGTTATATATATAATGGGTAATTATAGCTATATATAGTCGAGGTCAGTGGAGGAGGGTGAAGGGTCTCCCTTGATGGAGGGTTGCAAATTTATATGCTCTTGAGGATAAGGGAAGAGGACCCTATCTATATTTGGGCTCGTTGAACCCATTTTCCATATATCCACTAGGCTCTAAGTTGCCCCATATATAGATAGGACAGAGTTTCCTACCCAATGCCTTCTATAGAGATTTGGGTAGATGCCTATCTATGGGGTGGCATCCATAGATTGAAGATCCCATAATATAATTTAAATTTATATTGTGAAAAAATGATGGTAAATACTCTAGTCATAGCATTTCCTTCTACTTTGTTCAATTTGGCAACAACTTCAGCCCCTATGAAAGTTGTATTGTTCCACTATTAGGAATTAGTCCTAACACGAGTAAATAAATATAATATAAATATGTAATTTTTATTAATGAGTTGGTGCAACAACTCTCCTAGTGTTTTTAGGTGTGAAATTAGAGAATATAGGTTGTTAGAATAATGAATATAAAATTGTGTTTGAGAAGTTAGTTGTTAGTTGTTAAGAATAACTAACTATTGTTAGGGAGATATTATAATGTTCATGATTAAATAAAATAATTTAAGATGATTGATTGAAAATATTTGTGATGTGGGCACTTTGAGCCTTCGGATTTTTCATACATCATGGGCTAAAACCTATTAGTGGTATCTGAGCATGGATCATGAGGGACCTCTTTGTACAAAATTCATTTGTTTTTTGCAATAAAATGAACTATTGAGTTGCATTGTTGTGTTGATCACATGCAAATATTGTTCAATTATTCATCAACCTTTTTTGCACACTGTTAACAAATTATAGTGAAGACGACATGCACATTTACTAGCTCCACCATCCACCTGCATTTTTTTTAATCTTCTTTCCAACCTGTTCATCTCTTTCCATGATTTGCTTGCTCATCCTATCCTCTCTATGTATATTTAAAAAAACTGATGTGTGTGTGTGTGTGTGGAACTTTTCTCCTTCCTTTAAATTTCTTCAAGTCTAAATATCTAGCAAACTATTTGGACTTTTAATAAAGGTTCTGCAGGATATTCAAACTTGAAGAAATCTAAAGGAAGCAGAAGGAAGCAGAAAAGCTATATATATATATATATA
The DNA here is from genome assembly GCA_037957365.1 of Torreya grandis. Taxonomy (NCBI): domain Eukaryota; kingdom Viridiplantae; phylum Streptophyta; class Pinopsida; order Cupressales; family Taxaceae; genus Torreya; species Torreya grandis. The sequence goes on along the minus strand of JARHVA010003351.1, from coordinate 915,438 downwards.
TATATATATATATATATATATATATATATATATATATATATATATATATATATATATATATATATTAAGAAGGTTATTTTAATTAAAATTTAGGTTTATTATTGTCAACATAATAAGAATCAAGTGTTAATGTTAAGAGTTTGTTTTATGTCAAAAGAGTTAAAAAAACTTACGTTGAAAGTTAAGTGTCATTTTTATGTTAATAAAATATGTTTGCATCATTTTTTCAAGAGTCAAATACAACATTTTTTATATTTTAATCAATTGCATTATCGATCAAAACTGACATTCGAATCTCTCGTCCCATGTCAGAACTAAGGGGGAATGATAGGAATTAGTCATAACATGAGAAAATAAATATAATATAAATATGTAATATTTATTAATGAGTTAGTGCAATAACTCTCATAGTATTTTTAGGTGTGAAATTAGATAATAAAGGTTGTTAGAATAACCAATCTAAAACTGTGTTAGAAAAGTTAGTTGTTAGTTGTTAAGAACAACTAACTATTGTTAGGGAGTGATATTAAAAGTATATTCATATATATTGTAATGTTCATGATTAAATAAAATAATTGTAGATGATTGACTAACAATATTTTTGTAGCATCCACTTTGAGCCTTCAGCTCTTTCATACATTAGGGGTTAAAACCTATTATATACCAAATGAGACAACTTCACTATATACTCCCTAGACTTCCATTGATCAAATTTATCAAGAATGGTGATAGCTTTAGATGGGAGGATATATATAAATCATAGTTTATTTATCAGTGTAAATACCATAATAATAAAAAATAAGGAATGAATCAATGTCAATATATATCTATGATGGGATGCACCTAGTTTGTAGTTAACTAACTTTTTAGTTAGGAGGGTCATGGATGTTTCGACTACTAAGGCCAACCATCCCACCTACCATTTTCTTCCTTTGACATATACAATTTTTCTTGAGTTGATTGAGGATTTCCCCTAGTGTCTTTATTCTCAGATGATAGATTATATTTTAGTCAGACCTACACTTAGAGACCTTTTAAACATTACATCTCTGATCATGTTATGTCCTCGTATGATTTGACAATATATTTCTATTATACATATTCCCTTTCTATTTCACTTTGCATCGCCTACCCAAAAATTTACTCAGAGAGCCAAAGATTTCATTGAAATCATTGCTTCAAAGCCTTGAAGATATTTTTGTAAGTAGTACCTCCTCAGATTCATTAGAATTTTGGGTTTAAGGAATTTCATTGCATTGGCCTTAGATTCAGATTTAGATTTATATATTTATTGTGAGATTTAATTATTATATTAAAATATTTTTAATGTTTTTTTATAAATATTTTTTAATTTAATATATTGGTGGATATAATCACAAAGTAAAGGGAGTTATAAAACATAAATTTTTTAGGTCTCATTCTAATTATATATTATTAGAGTTGTATTGTTTTGGGATTAAAATAGTCATATGTAAATGAATGTTGGAAACCTTATATCATTTAAATAAGAGGATTATTGTTTAACTTCTACTTATTATAAATTTATTAACTAGAAATGTTTATTGTGGTTTGTGTAAAGGTGTATTGCATCTATTTTAAATATTCAGTTGTATAAATTTATATTTGTATATAGAAAAGCAATTAAAAGATATTTTGTTCTCTATTTCAGGTGATTTATTTATTTCAAATTAAGTTATGATAACAAAACAATTGGATATTTCTAAATATTCTAATATAGAATATAAGCATGGTTGTTGAGACATTTGCTTTTTATTTCGATTAACTTTAATATTTTTACACTTAATAAACATGTAATTATTAAAACAAGCAAGGGATAAGTAGGAAAAAAATAGAGATAGGAGCTTTATTTACTAACCTACAGAATGGTTAAGTATATTGTATGTGTGAATTAAATGTGTTCATTAATGCAATAGCCTCTTGTGGGGTATTATCTATCCTTGGCAATGTACTAATGAAACTTACCTAATATTAGAATGCTAAATTAAAAGATGCACATTGAAAAATATATTTTCATTAAATTGTCATGCTATAACAAAGCAACCATGGTGTAGTGATTCCTAAGTAATGATCATGGTTAAATGGGTAAAATGGATAGCACAAACACATGGATTTTGCTTGCATAAAGATTAAAAAAATTAAAGTGTTTCAAAAGATTATATTGTATTCCTTTTGGAAATAACCCTGTAATTTCTACTTGTTGATTCTACAATATTTGTAAATCCTTGCCTAAGCAAAGCTTAGTATGATGAATATTCTAATGAAATTTTAGAACTTTGTCCTCAAATTGTTGTGATGTTTCTAGTTTTCATATTTGTATATTTAGTTGTATGATTAGCTAGATAATCTCACATATTATTAACTACTCTTTTCATATTACTAATATTGAATTTGTGTACTAACCATAGATATTTCTTGTCACATTATTAGTGACTTAATCATGAATAAATTATCTATTTTCCATAACCATTAATTAGACTCATTAGTGAGAGCGGGATGCTTAGCTAGGGTTAAGTACCCTTAGATGATCCTATCGAGAATATGGCTCTGTGGTATAGATTTCCAAGTTTTTTAGTGTGGACCTACACATTGACGCACCCTAAACTATTATTGTGTATTGTCATTGATGTCAAAGGTGCATATTGAGAAGTTTGATGTTAAAGGTGACTAAGCCTAGTTGGTAGTGTGTGATGTGACAAGGTGCATTGAGAGAGCATTATCAATGAGATAGTCTTGTCATGGGAGAAAGAGAAAGAAAGAATTAGAAGGAAACTAATGCCTTATGGTTGCATGAAGTTATAGGTCATTGATGTCAAAGTGTATAAGAAGCCTAGTCATGACATGAAGAGGTGTGTGCATGAAAATAAATTAAAATAGGCATGTGAAGGTTGTATGGAACTATTTTAGCATGTATTTGAGGTTTTGAAACATTCATGAGATTTTTAGGGTGAGCCTGTAAGGGTAGAACCTTCATACTAAGCCTACACTTAAACCTCTCTTAGACCCTACCTAGCCTAATGAGGTATGAAGATCAGATTTTAAGGTAAGTGTGTATATGTGAGTATGGGAAGAGGTGAGATAAGTTATTTTAGACATGTTCATAAATTTTGAGGTCATGGTTTGAAGGAAATTGCATGAATCAGTGTTTTAGGCCTTCTGTAGTTCATAGATTGAGGCCTAAAGACCCGAGAAGCACATTCAAACATTTGTTGTCATATGTAATCTCTACATGGAAATATTAGTTTTTAAGGAGATATGGGGAAGGGTCCTAGCTAATATCTTTAAGAATTAGTTTTGGATTCAAGGGTCATTCCTTTATGAACAATCATTAACTCCAAAATCTATGTTAAACCTCCCTAAAACCCTAATAAGGACTTGATATTAAAGATATTCTTCAAAATAGCTCAGGATGGATTCAAATGTTTAAACAATATATTTCATCATGTATTAAAATCTCTAAGGTACCTCCAGGTGGTGGTGTTTAGTCAGATGAGAGACAAAATGCATGGATACAAGCTTATTTGTCAAGATTTATTGTAGTTCTGAAAAGTTGTATTGGTAAAAAAAAATGGATGGTAGAAGAAGCTAGAGACTCATTTTACATTTCCATGATGATTTATGGATAGGTTATATCCTTCAAGTGTTCTAATTTTGTCATCCAAGTTAGCCAATCATAGACAAACCTAATGGTGTGAATAGTGTAAAACCTAAGCAGAGATGAAAAGATAGATTTGAGGGTCTGAGCATGATAGATTAGTGAAAAAAATTGTATGAATAAATTATTCATAAATTTTAATTCATGTTCATGATTTGGATAAGCTTTTAATTTTATAGTATATGGAGAAAAAGTTGCTTACAAAATGACCTATCTAGTTTAGATAAGACTGTGTGATATAAGGTCAAGAAATTGGTTTACAAGACCAATATTTGCTAGTAGACCATATTAATTTTATATATAAGGATGTTTTAGATATATCATAAGAACATATACATGTATCAAGAGTCATGAAAAGTGTCTACACAGGTGTTGGAGGTCTAATTCACCATGACTAGTTTTTAAGGTAAATTGACAATTTTGAATGAGTGAGTTGTAGAGATGTTTTTAAGATTTTATCTCCTAAGTGAAAGTGTTCCAAGAATTTTTTGATGAACCTAAGGTCATTTATAATCTATCTACGTGTTAATTTTTTTATATTTCTATAGCTTAAGGGTATTTAAGATTCATTTTTGCAAGACGGATTTTGAGGTACATAGTCCTAATATGACAATTTGTCCTAAAGGAGATTTCATGGTATGAACAAAAGATACATGCCTAATCAAGCATGGAGTATGTCTGTAGAGGTCATTTAATAAGTAATTTAATGGTTTTTTATTATTGGATAAATCTATATGGGCCCAAGAAGATCAATTTTTGATGCTAAGAGAATAGACCTACTGAAATTAGGTCTTCATGAGACCTAAAAGAGAAATAATGCCTAATTAAGTTGTTATAGAACAAAAAGGATTAAAATTTCATTTTAATAATGATCATAATATGTTAAAAAATTGATTGTATGTCTGACCAAGTGGTGTGTGACCATAAGACTTGTATATATACAAGGCAGTTTAGGCCTATTTAGAGGCATGCAAACTAAGCAAATAAAATATTGCATGGTTGAGTAGGAGGTCTTGAAATAAGACCATATAAAAATATAAAAGGTATGGTAATCATAACTTCATGAGGTGACTGAGTTGGTTCTAAGTCACCTATGGATTTGGTGCTTCCTTACAAGTAGATGCTTGCTAAAGCCTAGTCAAGTGGGTGCTTGACTTTATTGGGGTTGGTGCTCCAAGTTGAGTTGGTGATAAAAATAATTTTGTATTTTTATTTATAAGACTATATTCCATTTGAAAATATCACTATGTTTTTTCTTCCCATTGAGGGCTTCCCACTCATATATGTTCTTTCTTGTGTTATGCTCATGTGAATGATTATTTATGCATTGTTATATCACTATATTGCTTTCTTGCTTCAATGATTGTTAAATGATAATTGAATGAAAGTTTTCAAATACTTATTTACCCACCCTCTGAATGATTTTTATTCCAATAATTCATATCAGAGCCTGGTCCTTTAAAATAGGTTTAACAACTTAAAGGAGATTCTAGAAGCATAATCATGTCTAATCATCAAGTACAAGTAAGTCTATCAACCAATAAGGATCCTCTCTTCAGTGGGACTAACTATGAATTTTGGAGCTTCATAATTAATGCCTATCTAATGTCCTTGGGATATGACATATGGTAATTAACTCTTGATGGATTCACTCCACCTTATACACCACCAACTGACACAACAAGCAAGAAGGCAAGTGAGAACAACTCTAACACAATGAATGCCATCTTGTGTGGTCTTTCAAAGGTAGAATTTGTAAATTTCATGCATTGTGATACAACCAAAAGAATTTTGGAAAAGTTTCAAACCGTCTATGAAGGAGACACCAAAGTGATGTTGGTAAAGTTGTAAACCCACTGAAAGTAGTTTGAAAGTCTAAAAATGAAAGAGGATGAAAACATTGCATCTTATATGTTAAGAGTAGATGAAGTGGTAAATGTCATCAAAGGCCTAGGAGAGAAGTTGGAAGAATCAATAGTACTAAAAAAGGTATTAATATCCCTGAAATCTAAGTTTGATTCAAAAGTGTTTGATGTGGAAGAAATCAAAGATCTTAACATACTACAGATGGATCAGCTTCATGACATCTTTACTGCCTATAAAATGACAAGTGATGGAAAACCTCTCAAGAATGAAGTTGTATTCAAAGTTGATAAAAAATCACATGGTGAAAAGTTCAAGGATGAATTTGATACATACATTGATGATGACAAGATAGAAGCCATGTTTTTCAAAAAAATAAGGAATGGATCAGGTAAGCATAAGGGAAAGTTTCCATTCAAGTGCTTTGATTGTGGTAAGATTGGTAATTTTACATTTAAATGTCTTAACAAGGATAATAATGAGCATGATGGATAACATTATGAACATCATGGTGATGATAAGAATTTTTATAACCCTGACAAGAAAGAAAAGTTTCAAAAAGTATGAAGGCAAGAAAGGATCATTCAAGAACAAGAGGAGATTCTATATCAAATAGGATAGTAGCTCATTTTATGTAAGTGACACAAGTATATTTGATAGTGATAATGATAGTAATGATCATGATATCAATGAAACCTTATTTATGGCTATAGAAATAGACAATGAGGGTTATTCAAAAGGTAAAATTCTTATGGATGATGAAAAATTAGATGAATAAGAGATTGAAGTGACCCTTGAGGAAAAATGGGTGAGTGTTCTATAGGAGTAATAAGAAACTGAGATAATTGGTTAAGAGTATTAAGGAACAAATCAATCTCTTTGAAGAGAGACTAAGTAACAAAACCAATTAACATGAGGAGATCATCAAACAATTGAAAACTCAGATTGAGATTGTCATTACAAGTCTTAAGATCAAGGAGGATGAATGCATCAAGTTTGGAATATAAATAGACTCCTTAAAGGTAGAATTGGATCAAAAAACAATCAAATTGAAGACATATAATAAATTTGTAAAGAGCAATGAAGTCTTTGGTGACATTTTGAATATTCATAAGTCTCCACATGACAAGATAGGTCTTGGATTCAAAGAAGACCAAAAGGAAAATAAGGAGACTCAAATATTAAAGGATAATGGACTATTAATAAGTGATGGCATTGATAGATTAAATACCTATGCAATAACTCTCAAATCTAAGAATAAAATTGGTCATCAATAAGTCAAGAAGAATGTGACTCCTTCAAGAAAAAACAAAGGTAGAGGTGCATCATTCATCATCAGATAGGCAAGGCATGTGAATCTTTTCAATGGTTATTGTTTCTCATGCAATCAACATGGACATAGATATATTTATTATATACATCATTCTAGAATCAATTCATCATGGAGGAATAGGGTGAAAGTCCATTTCAATAGTATAAGCATAATTATATGCTATAATTGTGACTAGAGAGGAAATATTGCAAGGGATTATAATATAAGGCATATGAGGAAGATCAATCAAGATAAGAGGTTATATAATCATACCACTGAGAAGTGGATTAATAAGTTAGACCTTGTGGACAAGGTGAAGGAAGAGCAGAAGACTAAAGGAGAAGAATCTATGCTAGCTTAGACTGCCTTTCACATCTAAGATGAAGTCATGAAATTGTATATAGATAGGGGTTTCTCAAGCCACATGACAAGGTACCAGAGTAAGTTCATCTCATTGAAGAAGAATGTTGCAGGAATAATGAGATTTGGAGATAAGACAACTGTTAATATAGTCGTCAAAGGTATCTTGAGTTTGGATAATGAGAAAACCAAGATAGAGAATGTGTTGTATGTGGAATGTTTGAAACATAACCTTCTTATTATAAGTCAAATGTGAAACTAAGGACATACACTAACCTTACATGATAGAGGGTGTCACATAAGGAGATCCAAATCTAGAAAGCTAATTACCAATGCTATGAGGATTGAGATCAATCTATATGTCTTGAATGTGATCAAGGAGAGATGCTTTATGAGAAAAATGGATGAAATTTGGTTGGTTAGGCCACCTAAAATTTGATAATCTGGTCAAGATAATCTATAATAAGTTTGTAAAGAATATTCTTAAAATCTCCAAGCCTATAAACAGACTTTGCAAGGCATGTCAACATGGTAAGCAAAATAGAAGAAGGTTCAAGTCTAAGGATTATTATACTAAAAGACCTTTAGAGTTAATACACATTGATATTTGTGAACTTACAATAATTTTGATCATTTATGGAGATACCTACTTCATGTTACTCATAGATTACTAAACAAGAATGACCTGGGTAGCATTCTTGAAAGAAAAGTTAGAAGCTCTTGAAAATTTCAAGGCATTTAGGGCTCTTATTGAGAATGAAAAGAATGGGAAGATCAAGTGCCTAAGATCTAAAAGAGGGCAATATTTTTGGTCTAATGAGTTTGATAACTTCTGTGAGGTATATACAAGAAGGAGATAGTTATCATTATCTAGGACACCTCAATAGAATGGGGTAGTGGAAAGAAAAAATAGGACAGTTTAAGAGATGACAAAAACTATGTTAAATGAGTCAAGGTTAGCTGATGGATACTAGAGAGAGGTAGTAAGCAATATAGTCTACATTTTGAATAAAGGATAGATATGGACTAATGGTAATAAAACCCCTTAATAACTATGGAAAGGTATACCTGCTAATGTGGAACACTTTAGAGTGTTTGGAAGAAAATGCTTCATGAAAAGAGATGAGTAATACTTAGTTTGATTTTAGATTTTATGAAGTTATATTCTTGGGATACTCATCAGTGAGCTCATCTTATAGATGTTATAATAAGAGGTTGCAGAAGATAGTGGAAATCACCAATGTGAAGATGGATGACACAATTTCTAAAAATTCACACTCATAGTCAAAGGACAAATCAGAGAATTTGGACTTCAATAATGAATAAAAAACAATAGAGATAGATGAGCAAAAAGAATAAGTTGAGGAAAGATACGATTTAAAAATTATTTAAAGACAGATTCAAAGAGATCGTCCTGAATCATAAATCATTGGAACAAGGATGCAGGTATGAAAATAAGGAGAAGGTTGGTAAGTAACCTAAATCAAGAGAATGTTACTCTATTGTCTAAGATTGAACCTAAGAACCTTGTAGAGGCAATCAAAGACAAGTTTTGGATAGGTGTTATGAGTGAGGAGTTAGACCAAATAGAAAATAGTAAGACTTGGAAACTAGTTCCTAAGCCTAAAGATAAGAATATCAATGGCACTAAATGGATGTTTGGGAACAAGTTGAATGAAGATGGAGAAGTTACTAGGAACAAGGATAGATTGGTATGCAAGGGGTATGCAAAATTTGAAAGGGTAGATTTTGAGGAGACCTTTGTTCCAGTATCAAGATTGGAGGCTATTAGATTGTTTCTAGCATATGCAAGATTTAAAGGATTCAAGGTGTATCAGATGGATGTTAAGTTAGCTTTTCTGAATGGGAACTTGTAAAAAGAGGTGTTCATGGAGAAACCTGAGGGTTTTTCATTATTAGGTAACAAGGACTATATTTTTAGATTGAAAAAGGCTCTTTATGGTCTAAAGCAAGCTCCTAGAGCTTGGTATACTATATTGGTTAGGTATCTATTAGACCAAGGATTAAAAAGAGGAGTTATAGATAGTAATGTCTACAAAAAGATAGAATATGGTCATCAGTTGATAGTAGTTATGTGTATGACATCATGTTTGGTAGAAATAATGAGAATATTACTAAGGCCTTTGTAGATATGATGAAGGAGTTTGAGATGTCCATGCTGGAAGAACTATAATTCTATCTTGGGTTACAAATCATTTAATAGAAAAAGGTATATTTATTTCACAAACTAAGTAGATAAGAGAGATGTTGAAGAAGTTTAAGATGGAAGATTTCAAGGTAATTTGCACACCTATGATCATAGGGTGTAAGTTAATCAAGGAAGATGAATCTCCAAAGGTCAATCAGATATCATATAGGTCAATGATTAAAATTTTTATATACACTATTGCTTCTAGCACTGATACCATGTAAATAATAGGTCTTGTAGGAAGATTTCAAGCAGACCTAAAGGAAAATCATCTGCAATCAGTAAAAAGGATACTTAGGTATATAAAGGGGACTATGGATTTTGGGTCATGGTATCCAAGGAGCAAGGAGTTTAACTTGATAGCCTATACATATGCAAACTAGGCATGAAGTCTAGATGATAGGAAGATCACTAGTGGAGGAGCTTTATTCTTAAGAGAATGCCTAGTTTCATAGATAAGCAAGAAATAACCATCTGTGGCACTATCTAATTTTGAGGATGATTAAATTATAACATATTCATGTTGCACTCAAGTCTTATGGATGAGATATACCTTAAAAGACTACAAGAAAAGAGTATGAGAGTCTGAGCCCTATCTATTGTGACAATACAAGTGTCATAAGTATCTCAAAGAATCCTATCATGCACTCAAGAACTAAGCACATTCTCATCAAGTATAATTTACTAAGTGAGTAGGTAAGTGAACAAACTGTTAAACTTGAATATGTTTCTACAATGGATCAGATTGTAGACATTTTGACCAAGCCACTTCCAAAGGCAACATTTGAACATCTAAGACATGAATTGGGTGTAGTTTCTACACCTAATAGTCATTAAGAAAGTTAATTTACTAGCGGATACTAATTAACTGGTTTATTAGCTCCAAGAGTAGGTGAGTAGTGTTGAGAAGGTATGCATGGAGATAGGGGGAGCATGTTTGTATGTTATTTCATAAATTCATAATCCTATGTGTTAAGTGTTTTAGTTGTAAGAGGTGTGATCTAATAAGTTGCAGGCATCTCTTTGTCATTTATGTCAAAAAGAGAAAAAATTCAGAATGAGGATGAAATTTCTTGTTGACATAAGTTTTTTTATATTGGTTTCCATCATGACAAAGGGGCATATTGTTGAGTATTGTCATTGATGTCAAAGGTGCATCTTGAGAAGGTTGATGTCAAAGGTGACTAAGACTAGTTGGTAGTGTGTGATGTGATAAGGTGCATTGGGAGAGAATTGTCAATGAGAGAGTGTTGTCATGAGAGAAAGAGAAATAGATAATTTTAATTAAATTAATGCCTTATGGTTTCATGAAGGTACTTGCCATTGATGTCAAAGTGTATAGGAAGCCTAGTCATGAGCCTAGTCATGACATGAAGAAGTATGTGCTTGAAATTGAATGAACATATGAATGTGAAGGTTTTATGGAAATATTTTAGAATTTATGTGAGTCATTGAAGCATTTATGAGATTTTTAATGTGAGCATATAGGTGTAGGATCTTCAAAATAAGCCTACACCTAGACCTCTCTTATACCTTGCTTAGCCGAATGAGGTATGAAGATAAAATTTAAAGGAAAGTATGCATATGTGAGCATGGATAGAGGTTAGATAATTTATTTTATGAATTTTCACAAATTTTTAGGTCAAGGTTTAAATTAAATTGCATGAATTAGTGTTTTAGGCCTTCTCGAGTTCACAAAATTAGGTCTCAAGACCTAAGAAGCACTTTCAGACATTTTTTGGCACATGTAACCTCTACATGAAAATATCATATATTAAGGATATATGGGTAAGGGTCCTATCTAATATTTTCAGGCATTATTTTTGGATTCAAGGGGTAGTCCTTTATGAACAACCATTATCACCAAAACCTATGTTAAACCTCCCTAAAACCTTAATAAGGACCTGATATGAAAGATCTTGTTCAAAATAGCTCAGGATGGATTAAAATGCCTATAAAAGATATTGGATAATTTATTTAACTCTTCCAAGTAACTTTAGGTGATAGTGATTAGTTAGATGAGAGAGAAAATGCATAGATATAGGTTTGTTTGTTAATAAGTTATTGTAGATCTCAAAAGTTGTATTGATCAAGAAAAGCAAATGGATGGTAGAAGAAGATAGAGACACATTTTACATGTCCATGATAATTTATGGATACGTTATATCCCTCAAGTGTTATAATTTGGTCATCCAAGTTAGTCAGTCATAGACAAACCTAATGGTGTAAATAGTGTAAAACCTAGGCATAGATGAAAAGATAGATTTAATGATCTGAGCATGATAGATTGGTGAAAAAAAGTGCTTGAATAAGTTTTTCATAACTTTTAAGTCATTTTTATTCTTTTTTTAAGCTTTAGAGGTCAGTTTCTATGGTGAAAAATTTGCTCACAAAATGATGTATCTGGTTCAGATAAGACTGTGTGATATAAGATCAATAAATTAGTTTACAAGACCAATATTTGGCATTAGACCATTTGAATTTTATAAATAAGTATGTTTTGGAGATATCATAGGGCCATCTACATGTATCAAGATTCATGACAAGTGTCTATACATGTGTTGGAGGTCTACTTCACCATCACTAGTTTTTGAGGTAAACTGATTGTTCTAAGTGAGTGAGTTACAGAGATATTCTTGAGTATTTATCTCCTGAGTGAAACTATTGCAAGAATTTGGTGATGACCCTGAGGTCATGGAGAATATATCTACATGTTTCATTTGTCATATTTCTATAGCTTAAGGGTATTTAAGCTTCATTTTTATAAGATATATTTTTTAGGTACGCAGGTCTGATAGGATAGTTTGTCCTAAAGGAGATTTCATGGTATGAACAAAAGATACAGGTCTAATTAAACATGGAGGATGTCAGTAGAGGTCATTGAATAAGTGATTGAATGGTTTTTTTTTATTATTAGAGAGTGCCATATGAGCTCAATAAGATCAAAATTTTATGTTAAGAGAATAAACTTAATGAAATTAGGTCTCTATGAGACCTAAAAGAGAAATGAGGCCTAATTGAGTTTTTGCAGACTAAAAGGGTTTCAAAGTTTTTTTGAATCACGTTCATAAAATGTTTTAATAATCATTTATGGCCAACCTATGAGTTTTAAGGTGTGTGTCCAACCAAGTGGTGTGTGACCATGAGACTTGTATATATACAAGGCAATTTAGGTCTATTTGAAGGCATACAACATAAGTGAATAAAATATTGCATGGTTGAGTAGAAAGAGGTCTTGAATGAGACCATAATAGAAGAGCAGGGGCGTGGTGATCAAAATTTCATGAGGTGGATGAGTTGGTGCTGAGTCACCTAGGGAGTTGGTGCCTTCTTACAAGTAAATGATTTCTAAATCCTAGTCAAGTGGGTGATTGAATTTATTGGGCTTGGTGCTCCAAGTTGAGTTGGTGCTCAAAATAAAATGGTATTTTGTTTTTATAGCACTGTAGTCCATTTATAAAGATCATAGTGGGTTTTATTACCCTTAAGGGTTTCCCACTCATAGATGTGTTTTCTTATGTTATGCTCATGTGAATGGTTCTTTATTCATTGATATATCACTATATTGCTTTCTTGGTTCAAGGGATGTTAAAGGATAATTTAATGAAAATTTTCAAACACTGATTCACCCCCCCTCTCAATGATTGTTCTTCCAACAATTGTATGCTTTTAATGGAATTTTTTTATTCCATATAGAACCCTCTAATGGTGTTTATCTCTAGTTAAAAGTCTACACTGACCTAATCTAATTATTAGTTGTTTGCACATTGGTGTGAAAAATAGAAAAGATGTATTTACACATCAATAGTTTTATAACAAGACCTACAATTAGTTCTATTTGTATTCTGAATACAATTAATGCCAATAATAATGAAAAATTATTAATTATTGGGGTTGTTTCATAGGTCTAGCTCATCCTTTGACAATACGTGAAATCATGCAAATGAAATCAATAACACATGTATTGAAAATATAATGGCATAAAATCACAATTGAATGTGTCCTTCATAGACTTTACTGAATACATGAAAGTGCATTTTTTATAGACTATATATCCTCTTGTTGAAACCATCCAAGAAAGTATATATTTGAGGATGTGTTTTAGTAATGAGTCCTAGGATTTGTACTTTATCTTACACAATGATGTTATTTTTATTTCTACTATCGATAATGATGTAAAGTTGTTACCCATTGACTAGGGACTTTATGTGATAGAGGCATGATTGTTCCTCATAGTTGTCTATGGTAATGGTGTTGATGATTAGAAAAGTCACATCTAAATTAGTATCTTCTACTTTCACATGACTTGATTTAGATTGAAGAATCAAGGGTTATTGTGTATGACATTCATAATCATTATGTGAGAGTGTATGATGTTGATGGCACCACTTTTCACCTTGTTTTTTTTTTTTTTTTGCCTTTTTATATCATAGAAGGCATTGGAGTCATCTAGTGTTGCATAGCCTTCTTAGGTTACTCTTCCTTGTGTGAATAATTATAGATCTACACATAAGGGTTAGATGGTGCATTGTATAAGAGCTAGCTCTTACGCAAAATACTAGATGAAGAGGAATTTCTTTCTTTATATTTGTTTTGGATTTGATCCAGGAGGAATTGTGGTATGCTTTCCCCAACATGCCATATTTTCTATTTATCTTTGCATAAATATAAGATGAGATTATATTGATGTACTTTATCACCTTATGTTGCTCTATGAAGTCCTCGTGCATATGCATAGTTTAGTCATGGAACTCATTGGTTTAGTCTTCAACTAGTTGCTCCTTGTGCCAATACAACTACTTGAAAAAGTGATGCATTCATCCTCATAGTTATTTTGATGTAAATAGTCATCCTTTATAGCACTAAAAAATGATTTATAAATCTCAATGGATGACAAGTCTTTCTTCCACTACATGTTAAACGTTTTTCACCAATGGCACACTTAAATGGACATCTTGAACACTATGAATTTTTTTTTTTGTATTAGTGAAGCAATTTACTTTCAAGTAAGCCTTTAGTTATCGAATCTAACTATCCAATGTCCTAGTGATGAATTTACCTTTAAACATTGGAATGTAAATATGGGCTTTCACTTTGAAATCCTTTTCTACTAAAATGACGAATGTGTAGTAAGAGTGGTTTGCAATCCATGTTGCACCATGAGCTCATAGAATTGGTCAAAGATTTTGTTGCATTATTCCTCAAGGGCATCCCAAATGAATTTTTGGACATCTATTATGACTCAATGATTTTTTTTTGTGTTATCCATCTTTCTCTTGATATGGCACTCTTCCAGGTATTATGAAACAAAATCAAGTGGTAGTATTTTTTTTATGTTTCACTCACATGTTTACAAAAATATAATATCTCTTACTCTAATACCAATGATTCACACCACATGACACATAAGTGTAGAGGAAAAACTTGTAACTTAACTAGTAAATAAAGGGTTATAAAACATGTAAAGGAAAACTATAATATTAATAAATGAAACACACATTCAAATGTGGAATTATTTTTCATAATAGTACAACTTATATTCAATGTAAAAGAAAAGGAAGGGTTAATATGTTGCAATGTTCAACAAGGCTAGGAATGTGAGGTGATCTAATGGCGAGGAGGAAAGCATTTTCTACTAATTTTCATAGACTGTATGTGAGTTACTGAAACGTATGAGTAGCTAAATACTTAGGGCATGCTAACATCTACTCTTTAAATATATCCCCAATCCCTTAAGTGTTGGATGGCTATAATGTATTTACATCATTACAATAAGGCAATTACATATGTGAACAATTACAAAATGGTTCATCTTCTACCCATTTGATGGTTCACCTTCATTCAAGTGTAACATATTGAATTCTAGTATCATGGTATGCTAACATGGAATAGACCTGAACAATACCACTTGGCATGCCATGTGGCAACAAGACTTTGACATGTGGATGTTGAGTTTTGGTAGTCCTACACAATTACAGGGTTCTACGAAGTGTCAAAAGGTGTTATGTGGTTTTTTGCAAGTGGAAGTTACACATTATTTGGAGTTTAGATAGTCCTCTAAGGAATCCCAAAGTATTTCATAAGTATGCAAAGGATAAGTGTACAAACCTATGTAGTTTCGCATAAAGGATTCAATGTTTTTTCCCTCCACCTACCAAATAATAGTTTTGTCCATGCATAATAGTTCTCTCACTTGTTATTTTTATTGTGTGATTTAATTTATTAAAAATACCGTTGGACTTGTATATTAACAAAATTTTAGAAATGTTTGTATGCTTTATATCTCCCTTTACCTTATAGTAATTTTCACCAATAAGAAGTTAAGGGTTATTAAAAATTAAAATTAAAAATATTACTCATAAAAACCATATATCATTGTACTAACTTACTTGAACATTAAAAAATATTGTAGTATAATGATAAAATCTTCCACACCCAATGCCCCCCCCCCCCCCCCCCCCCCCCCCTCCCCCCCACACACACATGCACACAATGAATGTCAATAGATTAATCTTAATATTTTTATTTTAGATTTTTCACATATCATAATTATTTAGAATTTTATTATCTTCTTCATAAATGTTTTATTCATTAATGATAAATCGTGTCAATCTAACTACATTAATTTGTCGAGTTTAAAACAATCTTTTTAAAAATAAAAAAAGGCTCCAAACTCCATTGTATTGTTAAGACATTACAATTTTTCGATTAAATTTTTTTTAAAAAAAGAAAAAATTCTAAATAATAATTAAAAGACATCAAATTTAAAATCAAAATAAAAAATGAATATACTCACTATATTATAATACACCATCCCAAATATTGATACCATTAATACCTCTCAACATAATAAATAATATTATTCATTAAAATGAATAGTCCTTTCTATTGTCCGCCCAATCATAGGTAAGCATTTCTTTTCTAAGAAGACATTAAGATTGATTCTTTTGTTTTCTTCAATCCTTAAGAATTTTGGATGAATAACAATCCTAATATTGATTAAATTTTTTTAAATATTCCAAAAGTTGAAAGTTGTCGGGCGGAAAGCAACATTATTTATGTTTTCGGTAGGTGCACACTCGGGTTTAAATTTGATAGCCGTATGTATGTGTTCATGGCCGTTTAGACCGAAAGTAAAATTCTAGGTGGACCCTCAAACTTTCTTATGGAATAATATAAAATGAGAATTTAGTCTCTAGATAGCTCCTCCCAAGGCACGATATTTTATGAATCTTTCTTCTCTTCTTTTCTTTTTTTTCCTGCCTTTTCTTTTTATTCGGTTGGTTAATTGGTGATTAACACTTTTTATTAAATAGCAATTAATTCGTGCTTGAATCAATTAGTGTTTTTGTTTTTCAAGTATTGGTATATTTACAATTTTTAATTGATCAAATATATTTATTTTTTAATTAAATTTATTTTAAAATTATATATATATAGATTGGTGAAAACTTTTGACATGTTATTCACTAATTTTAAATCACTGAATATTTTATCAAGTGTATAGTTAGATGCATTATTATTAATCTTAAAGGGGTGTAGAATGTTAGGAATTGTTAGAATAGGTGTTGCATAGAGGTATTCCCTGAGCTCCTTGAAAGTATGATATTGTTTTTATGTCTAGTAGAATATTTCTTTGAAACACATGAGCTAGATGAGAGGCCATGTTATGTGTGAGAAACCAAGAACAAACATATAGTAGAAAATTTAAATTCTAATTAAACTCTTCAACTTGATAAGAATTCATGGAGTTGGCCAATCTTGGATTACTCTGATATTATCTAGATCTACAGGGGTGATTGCATGATCTATGGCATAGCCTATATATTGAATCTATGAAATACTAAATTTACACTTGGTTAAATTGGCTTGAAACTTCTATTTTTGTAATGTGTCTAAGGTGCATGAGATATGATCCATGTGTGTGTCCCTAGTCTTGCTAAAGATGATCAGAACCGATCTAATTATATGATGATGGAGTTAGTGAAGGCCCTAAGTAGGTCATGTATTAGATGCATGAAGTTTTTAGTCACATTTATAAAACAAGAAGGAATAGCTAACCAATCATACAATCCTTCTCTCTTTTTGAATGTCATCTTCAAAACATCTTCTGGATGGATTGGTACCTAATGGTAACCTAACTTCATGTTGATCTTGGTGAAGTATTGTGCATATCTAATCTAGTCTAAGAGGTCATCAATGCTCAATAATGGCTATTAATCCTTCATTGTTATATTGTTGAATGCACAATATGAGTTGTAAAAGTGCATTTTTCCATATTTATTTGTCATGAGCACTATCGTGCTTCCACACTGGAAAGAGATTGACGAGATCTTACATTGATCAAGAAGATCTTGGATCTAGTGTCAAAGTTCATCATTCTTCCTAATGCACCTAAGGTATAGTGGACTATTTGAAAGAGGGGATCTAACAAGAAAAACCATTTGTTGGCTCACCATTTAATATGTGGGAAGACCTTTTGGCTTCTTAAAATAAGTTTCCATATTGTTGTAATAACTCATCAATTTTTTATTACTATGATGATTACATTGAATAGTGTGTTACTACCATGTGCTTTGTGTGGTTTTGTAGGGTCTTTTGGGAGGACCATGAGGAGCAAAAACTTCTGCATATGTGAGATAATCTTGCATCATTATTTATCACATAGAAAAGTGAGTTTCATTATTGGCGGTGACTCTAAGATGTTGAAGAAGTGATATTTGGCACACATGGTCCTCATTTTCTACTTTCCCTAATATATAGCATCTTCATCATACAAATATGATCTTCCAATAAGAGTATGATGAACCTATAGTGGAATGGCATCACAAGCGAGTGTGTCCTCCATGGACCTGACTGCATACTTGAAAGTGCATTTCTAGTGGACCTAGATACCTTACCTTGTTGATGCTATCTAAAAGAGTATGATCTATGAAGTGATTCAGTGATGAGGCCCAAGCCTTGAATTCCATCTTTCACAATTATGTTATTTTGATTTTTCATTAGTGATGATAGCATGAAGTCATTACCCAATGACTAGACACTTCATGTGATAGAGGCATTCATGATCCTCAAAGGTGTCTATGGTAATGTTATTGGTGCTCAGACAAGTCACATCTAGATTAGTATCTTTTTTTTGTACATTACTTGATTTACACTATAAAATGAATGATTGTTTCACATGACATTCATAATCATTATGTGAGATTATACAGTGTCGATGGCACAACTTGTCACCTTGGTTCTTTCTACCATTTTCTAGCACATAAGACATTGGATTCATCTAATCTTTATAAATCTTATTAGGTTGCTCTCCCTTGTGCAAAGAATTATATACCTACATAGAAGGTCTAGGTTGCGCATTGTGCACAAGCTAGATTTTGCACATAGCCCTAGATTAGGAGGATTTTTTTTCTTTATCTTTGCTTTGCATTCAATCTTGGCAGTGTTGT
Source organism: Torreya grandis (assembly GCA_037957365.1). Lineage (NCBI taxonomy): Eukaryota > Viridiplantae > Streptophyta > Pinopsida > Cupressales > Taxaceae > Torreya > Torreya grandis. The sequence goes on along the minus strand of JARHVA010003351.1, from coordinate 896,569 downwards.
GGTATGCTTACCCCAACATGTCAAAAGTTTTATTTATTATTGTGTGAATACAAGGTCAGATTCTACTAATGTACTTTAGCATCTTATGTTTCTCCATGAAGTTTTTGCACATATGTGTAATGTAGTCATAGAACTCATTGATGTAGTCTTCAGCTGAATTCTCCTTATACTAGTACAACTACCGGAAAAAGTGATGTATTCATCCTCGTAGTGCTTGTGATAGTAATAACTGAAAAATAAATATGCATTAAAAAAATTTCACCTGTGGTTCATGCAAATGAAAACCTTAAATATTGCAAAAATGATTTTATTCATGTTAATGAAGGGATTGATTGATTTTATTCATATAAATATGCAAACGATAAATATAAAAACCTACATAATTACACATAAATACATAATTTTTTTTTCTCCACTTATTAAATAATAATTTTATCTACGTAATAATTTTCTCTCAATTACTATTGTTACTATATAACATAATTTATTAAAAAATACTATTAATTTTAGCAAAATAATTGATTAACATGTGAGTTATAAAGACTAAAATATATAAAGAATATCTAGTAAAATGAAAAGGCTGAGATATATAAGATATAACATGGATTAATGCATCAGAAGTTAAAAAATAAGAGATATCATTATCAGAGTTCATATAAATCACATGAGTAGGGGCACATGTTTATTTTATTACCTAAAATGAATATCTACTGGTGATTGAAATTCACTTAAGTCCCTTAGAGTTTGAAGAATCTAGGTAGATGGGCTCATCTTTATTTCTTCCCAATGAAGTATTTGGCACCCCTGGTTCCTTCTTCACTTCCTTAAATGTTGCAGAGGGTGTCTGACAAGATTTCCCTTATTCCCTTATTATCTGAGCATGTCTGCTAGTCCAAAAATCAAATGTGTCCCATAATTTATCCTATGGGAGTCTAGTTCATGCCTCCTTTATGTAAAGGGAAGGCTCCCCTTGAATGAGCTTTAGAAGGTCCTACTTCTAAACTAATCATGCCCCTCATTCTCTATCCAATGGTTAAGATAAATCCGAAGCAAGTGCAACACAAGTCCATTGTTTTTTAAATTGCAACGCAAAGTCTATTGGATGGTGAAAATCAGCTCTTTTAAATTTGCAAAAAATTCTTGACGACTTGCGAGTGATTAAGCAGTAAATGTTGGCTAGTGTTATGTAGCAAGAAACGTGAAGGGGTTTTTCCGTTTTGTCGTTAAACGTGCTGAAATTAAATATTAATTATTTATATTTGGTTTATTGAGAAAAAAATAATATTTAATAATATAATTATAAAAAATTTAAAAAATATATTATATATATATAAATCTGTTTTTGATAGACTTTCTCCCAACTTGTTTCTAGTGACGTTTTGGTTGCTACCTAGTCTTTCCCATTTCTCGTTTCTTTTCTTGTAACATAGTGAATCACTGTAAAACCAGTATGCTGATATGGCTAGCATAAAACTGCAGTTATATATTAATGTGGACAGTAGAGAAAATATAGTTAAAATCAGATCAACATGAATAATAGAGAACAACATAGATAATGGAGAAATCATTCTAGATGCTTTACCATTAGCAAAAAATTTACAACTTATAATTATAAACAATGAATTTATAAACAATGATTAATATTAAAAAGATTTAGATATGAAATTATTTTATTTAAAGGCTTCATATTACCTGAATTTAACCAACATTAACAAATTCTGTAGAGTCCATACTTATTAGTTCCCAAATAAAATCAAAGAATTTATAAGTACTAAATAAACTTTAGCGTACCTAAACTTAACCAACACCCATAAATCCTGTGAGATCCACACTCTCTACAAATGACAAAATCAATACCAAAAACCCCTTAAACCTACAAGACACAAAAGTCTCAAACCTGCGCACAGACAGCTTCATCGCCTGAACACACTGCAAACCTAAACGTTTTTACAGATCTTTATGTACTTCATCGTTCCCTTCTTTGTGATTATATTCACCAATTTACAAGTTACAGGGTGCTCACCAACAAAATAAATAAAAATTACGCATAAAAAACAGTCATCACAATAATAACTTAACATTAAAAATAAGACCATACAAACAACGGTCAATAACAGGGACGTTAAACACTAATATATCTTCTCATGGGACTCTAAAAGAGACTTCTCTCCTATATCTATGGCTGAAGTTCTCCATCCGAACTGGAACGCACCTCATTTATTCTGGTATTATAAGACAATGGTTTGCACCGACGATCTATTCTTTTCCTTTAGGTTGAGGCTGTTGTGCTCTTCTTGCACAGCGCGCGAACGGCACAGCTTGCACTTAAAATAACTATGGAAAAGACTATGTACAGAAATCCCAGAAAGGCATGTGACCAATGTTGAGATAGATATAGCTTCAACTTTTCAAGAAATGAGGCTGGCTGTGCAGGTTGATTGATTTGGACGACCCCCCTGAACTGAGTTATGCATTCCTCTGCAAGTAATATGAGCATTCCGGTCGAAACAAGGGCGGATATCAGAAAAATAGCCCACCAAGTGTGGCAGATAATGGCGTTATTCCCACGCAGAGCACAAAACATTCTTTCACAGACAGCTCCATGGGCCTGCGCCTTCCACCAAAGAGATCGAGTCTTCCAAACGCATGAAATGTCTTAATCTTATAGCATGCTCCATACATATGAGTCGTTCGATGAGTGATACGTCTGGGACCCCTGAACCGTTCGATAATTTAGGTGTTCAGACTTTAGACACCCAAATGACATAATTCGTATAAGTCTAAAATATATCACTATCATTATAATATAATAATATATTTCAAATTTATATCACTATCATTATAATATAATAATATAACTATTATAATACAATAATATATTTTATACTTATGCGAACTATGTTACCCAAATAACATAATAAGTCCAAAATATATCACTTTATTATTATTATTATAATATAATGATATATTTTGGACTTATGCGAACATTTGAGTGTCTAAAATCCAAACATCCAAATGATGGAATGGTTTAAGGGTCTAGGTGTATGAACTTCAACACCCCCTATTGACTTTTTTTAATGTCATCACGTACAAGAATAAGATAAATTTGTTAAGTTTTGTGGACCGACAATAAAACTATGAAGTGACCCTGTTCACTAAGCTTGCAAATTTTTAGGACTCGTGTTGTAGGGCTTTCGTTGCACTTTCCCTTTCCCATGCACACACATATATATGTGTGTATAATATTTAATCTTCAATTTATTATTATCATATTTTTGTAATGAGTTATTATTATTGTTGTTGTTGTTGTTGTTGATTAGTTATAAAGTATATAAATATTTCTTTAAAAAATTGTTAATATATAAATTGGATGGTATTTTTTTAATAACTTATATTACATAATAACAATAATAAATGATAGAATTATTATGTACATAAAATCATTATTTAATAGGTGGAAGAAGAAAAATAGTTCATCTATGCAGTTTTGGGTTTTACATTTATCTTTTGCACACCTACAAAATATTTTGGGGCTCTGGCACAAGATTGTCTAAACTCTATATAATGTGTAACCTTTACTTGTGCAACACCACACAACACCTTCTAACACTTCACAACACCTCACAATTTTGTAAGACAACTAAATCTCACCATCCACATGTCAGCGCCTTCTTTGAACACCAATGCCACTACCATAGACACCTCTAAGGAACACAAACACTTGTATCACACGAAGTGTCTAGCTAAGGGATAACAACTTCATGTCATCAACATCAAAGGAAACCAAAATAACATCATTATGCAAGATGGAGTTCAAGGGAAAGGCCGTATCACTGAAGCACATCTTCGATCATACTCTCTTGGATAGTTTCAACAAGGTAAGGATAGCTAATTCCACCAAAAATGCACTTTCAAGTATGCATTCAAGTCCATGGAGTACATAAATATTGGTAGATATAACCACAAGATAAAAAGGAGCTATAAAGTGCATAAACATTTCTAAAAAAAATGTTAACATACACAATGAATGGTATTTTTTAATAAATTATATCGCATAGTAATAATAACAAGTGATAGAACCATTATGTACGCACATCTATTATTTAATAGGTGGATGAACAAAATTGATTCATCTATGTAGTTACGTAAGGTTTTACACTTATATTTTGCGCACCTATGGAACATTTTGGGGCTCTCACACAAGATTGTCTAAACTCTATATAATGTGCAACCTTTACTTGCACAACACCACACAACACCTTATAACACTTCAAAACACCTCACAATTTTATAAGACAACTAGATATCAACATCCACATGCCAGCATCTTCTGTGAGCACTAATGCCAATACCATAGACACCTCTAAAGAACATGAACACTTGTATCACATGAAGTGTCTAGCTAATGGACAACAATTTCATGTCGTCAACAACATTGGAAACCAAAATAACATCATTATGCAAGATGGAGTTCAAGGGCAAGGCCTCATCATTGAAGCACATCTTTGATCATACTCTTTTGGATAGCTTCAACAAGGCAAGGATATCTAATTCCACCAAAAATGCACTTTCAAGTATGCAGTCAAGTTCATGGAGGACATAGTCACTTATGATGTCATTCCACTAAAGGTTAATCACACTTTGATTGGAAGATCATATTTGTATGATGCAGATGCTAAATATTAAGGAAAGTTACAAAAGGGGACCATATGTGTCAAATATCACTTCTTCAATGTCTTAGAGTCATCGCCAATGACAGTACTCATTTTTTTATATGCTAAACAATGATGCAAGATTATCTCACATGCATAAAAATTTGTGTTCCTCATCGTCCTCCTAGAACCCATTGCTCTACCATGCAACATGTATTGGTATTATGTCATTCTACGTAATCATCATAATATTAATAACTTTACAAGATATTGCAACAATATAGAAACATAGTTTAAGAGCCAAATGGTCTTCCCACATATTAAATGGTTAGCCAACAAATAGTTTTTGTTCCTAGATCCCCTATTCCAAATAGTCCACTATACTATAGGTCTATTCGAAAGAACAATGAAGTATGAAACTAGATCTAAGAACTTCTTGATCAAGGTAAGATTAGGCCAATATTTTTCCCTTATGGAAGTTGATTGTGTCAAATAGATATGGAAAAGGGCACTTTTACATTGCCTATCATGTATTTAACAAGATCATAATTAAGAATTAGTACCCATTGTCCTGCATTGATGACATCTTAGACCATCTTAGATATGTATAATACTTCACCATGATTAAATTGAATGTAAGTTATCATTAAGTATCAATCCATTTAGAAGATGTTTGGAAGATGAAATTAAAAAAGGTAAAGATTATTGTTGGGCCCCAAATTCATCTAAGTATGGATCCACTCTAACTCAGCAGACACTTCAGCATGAGGTAATCACTTGGTATGATTTTTATTTTGACATCTTTTTGTGCCAGCTAGAGAAATCTTTATGGAACTTGCACCAACTAGCAAGCGGTTAAGTGGTAGATGGATTTACAAGGAATCCATCAGGATAGACAACATGTGGAAACCATAAAGTAAAGGGTACAAGGTGAAGGAGCCTATGAAATCTTAACCAACTCTTTAGCTCAGCTCATAGTGTACACTCTCCATCCTAGCCTGAAGATGATTTCATGGGCTATAAATGTTGAGCTTGATCCAGTTAGTAGAAGGGGACGAAAATAATGAAGCTCTACCAAATTGAATCTAGATATATTTTGATTTAAACCATTGGTATAAGCTTTAGCATGGATACTTGTGAGGATCTATATTCTAGCACCCAAGTTCACTTATGAGCCTTTGTGCTATTAATAGTTGTAGATGAGCATGTGCTCTATGTTATTGATATGTACTATATTTCTTGAATATTATTAAATGAAGAATGGCATTGCACTTAATTGAATGTTGATTTGGGTTATTTAGTCATGGTTGTATTTGATGAATGTGAATTGGTTGTGTAATGTTTGCAATAGTGACAATAACTAAGTTTTAGTATATTAATGCTAGACTCTAGTAGACTTTTGATTCAGCTCGTTAATGGCATCCTTGTGGAAATGTTGACATCAATAGAACTTGTAGATTAGCCTAAGTATGAGAGAATTAATGTACCCAAAATTTGATTCCCTTATCATTTATGCTAGCTTAAGCATGAACCTATGATACAAAGCACTTTCCTTGACCCATCAAAGTACCAAATGGCACTAAGCCCAATAACCCCAAGGTATACACCCTTAAATATTAAAACTAGCCCTAATGACCTTATCAATGTTGTTTTTACAATGACCAAGTCCCATGAGGAATAAGTTACATCATGACATGACTAGCCCAATGTGGGCCTCAGTTCCTTCTCTGTTGTGCTTCAGGTGAGCGCATAAAGCTTGCATCTTATGTGGATTGAAGCCAATGTAGTTGAGTGATAAATTTTGAGCACTTCAAGATTACTATATGTTTATGATTAGTTGTAACAAGTCAAGAACTAACTTGGATACCTTGATAAGCACTTGACAGAGTAATTCAATTAAGTAACTAAATTTTATACAACATTTTGGTTCCATTGTCAAGACCCATATTAAATTTTGTTGTTGTAATGGTGCATCAAAAAAATACTTCGAATCTCCCTCGAGAATATCGAGCGCTTGTTACAATAGGTGAAAGATAGCTTTCTGTTGAAGCATCCAACATGTAAAGGATAAAACCAAGGAAGTGGGTCCAGGACTACATATATGATGCTCTATACGAAGTCTTTTTTTTGTGAATTACTTGAGCATGTATACCAATGGTTAATCTCCTATACGACCCACAGAAGATGAAGCTATGGACAATGCCTTGATTGGACTAAGGAACACCTAGAGAAGATTGATAACCTAGATGCCACTTGGACTATAGATGTAGACAAATGGTGGCAAGGAATGCTAAACAATTACGTACTTGAGTTCATAGTGTCAACATATTCCTATCTTGAAGAAGTAGAGTATCAATTTTTACATGAATCCAAAGGCACATTTGTGAAAGAGTTCAACATAAAACTTAAGAAGCTAATGGTAGATTACAAATTTGAAACTATGAAATTAGAAGGCTAAAGTCCTTTTGCATATGAGCTGCACAATAGGGAAGAAGGAGATGTATAGGTGAAGTGAAATGGAAAGGGATGATAAAATTGACACCTAAGAGCTCAGGATGTAGATGTATAATAAGAGAAGATGTTGGATGATAGAGGATATGGAACCTACAAGTGCTGAGAAAACCTTTAGCAAGTAAGAAGGGCATGGGGAAGGATATCTTGAATTACATTAGCAAGAGGATGAGAGAAATAATGAAGAGATAGATCAAGATTAATAGTGTATGGGTGTGGAATGTGTTGGGTCTCCTCAAAATTTGAGAAATGAAGATGCATCAGGGGCACCTAAACCATTTGAACTTGTTGCATAGGATTATGTCCTAGATCCCTAACTCAAAGAAAGCATAAAAGTGATAATTGATCCTTAGTAAAAAAAATATCTTATATATTTTAAAGAATTGGAGTGCAATTTTATGATTTAATAAGTTATTCCTTAAAAAGAGGTAAGTACAACCACCTATAGACCATCAAGTGCTAGCTTGCCATACTAAAATTTGATCACATGCATACAAACTCAGCCAATGTCAGTAACATAAGGTGGGAAACAACTTGTAAGAAGTGGTCTAACACCACTAGTAAGTAGTACACCACCATCATCATCTATGGTGCCAACAACACAAATTGGCCTTGCACCTAACCCCATGGTAGGAGGCATTGGAGGATAGACACCAGGACTGATGCCAGTGGGGCAAGATCCTTAGACACTAGTTGCACCCTCGTAGTAAATATACTACAAGATGGCCATGCACTTGCTAGAATATCATGGTGTGGAGAATGCCACAGAGTATGTGAACTATAATGGTGTGCCTAAGGTATCACCCAATTTGAGCATAAAGTAAATCAGTTCACAATAATTTTTTTAGATTGTGCCCATACTTGGTATAGAAAATTTGATCCTAATTAGGCTATGGTCAAATATGACACCCTAAAAGAGGCATTCCTAAAGGAATTTGATATACCCAAGTTTGAATAATAGAGCATTATTGTGCTCAAGGAAATCAACCAAGGACTCTCAGAGAACATGTACCTATATGATGCAAGATTCAAGACTCTCCTCTCCAAGATCAAATATGACATTAACCCCTCCCAACATGCATAATGGTTCATTAAAGGGTTGGTAATATGCTTTAGAAGAATGCTCTCCATGAAAACATTCATAGACCCTCATGAAGCACTTGAAGCCATGCTCAAGGCTGAGGTAGTCAAAAGTGCCGATACTAGGATCAGCCCATTCGTGGAGGTGCAAATTGAATCTATGGCCTCCTAACTTTAAAAGTTGACTGTTAGTTCATTGTAAGACACTTGAATCAGATTATGGTACACTGATTGCAAAGTAGAGGGCCATAACATGAATAATTTCCCTTGAAGGAATTTACATGCTTTATTCTTAAGCTATGAGATTTATCATGAAGCACATGATATTTGTAATTGTAATTTATTGCAATGTGTTAGTCAGGGAAACACAACCATATATTGTCAATTATGTGAGACATACATGTATACCACAACTGATTATCGAGTGATGGATGAGATGCATGAAAACATGGAGAGAGGCACATAGCAAGCTATTATAGCTATTAGGGGATAGACTAATCAAGGGAATGAGGGTTATGGCCAAAAAAATTCAAATTATGGGATGTAATGAGGTACTAGAGGCTAAGGTGGAGGATACAATGGATGAATATTCCCATCACACTCATGTTACAAGTGCATCTCGACTGAGAATTATCAGTGTGACTAACCTACACACCTAATGTGCAAGGATTATCAAGGAACACATAAGGTTGAGGAATGCCCTGACTTGTATAGAAAATTGACCCAAGGTAGGCCTGACATAGATAAGGGTACAAAAATGATAAGGCATGAGCTGAAATTAGAGAAGTGGATTCCCAAGGTGCAACCCCCTAACCCAGAGATAATTAAGATACATGAAACTACTCAGAGTGGGTTCATCACTTAACCACCAGTTATACCAATACCAAAGCTACACCTCAAGTATGGGGAACAAAGACACATGGAGCATATAACATGGTCTAAACCTAAAGTAGTACCTTATCTTGACCCTTTGCATCAGAAGTATGTCTTGTAATAGGCCATGAGCATCATTTAAAACCTATAAGGAGAACTCTAACTGGCATGAGACATAGAGGTGCAGGATACAACCTCATGCAAAAAGCAAGATAGCCAGGAGGATGAAGTAAAAGATCTAACAAATATCTTTCACCTGCTACAAATAGAAACAATGTTACCCTTGTTAAAATCCTTACTCTTAGAACATGTAGGGTAAAATCCTGTTGAAGTTATTTCACCATACATGAAAAGGGTGCAAGAAGTGAGGCATATGCATAATGTGGAGTATGATCAAGAACTCCTTGTGAATGCCACCATTGATGGATGGTCAATATGTGAGGTCCTTATGGACATCAATGTTGAGGTTAATATTATGACCATAAATATGTGGGAGAAGATGGGCAGGCCAACCTTGAGGCCCTCTCCTCATGTGTTATTTATGGCCAAAAAGAACCAATCGTAACCAATCAAAATCTTAAATAACATGATTGTAAATATCATGGATGCCAAGTTTCACACTAACTTTGAAGTCATTGAGTTGGCATTACAAGATAATTATCCAATGCCCCTGGGAAATCCTTGGTGCTATGTAAATAACGTAGATATGCACTTCAAGAAGTAATATATAACCTTTAAAAATGGTAAAGAGAGAGTAGTTATCTCCCTCTCAAGTGACCAAAGAACCTTATATATAGAGGTGTTGATCTTGAGGATGAAATCAACCATATATACATCACAACACAAGGCACCGAGACCCTCAACCTCAATGATCAAAGAGTGATTTCTTGGGAGGATGGGTAGTTAACCTTAGACACCATCGATGTTGCTTGAAATCATTGGGTCAAATAAGCTTATAAAACCATAGGTCAAAGGTGTCATTTAGTGCATGTAAAATCACCAAAACCAATGAGGATGGGCTTTGTCCAGATTAACCATGCTCCTAAGAGGTGGATCCCTTATGCCAAGAATAAGGGTAAGAAAGTGTTTCACTTGAGTAAAGGAAAAATTGTGGCTCTCCAAAGGTACGAGGGAAGAAAACTAGTGGAAGAATATGTCCATGAACTAGAATCATGCATCCTAATAGAGATAGATAGAATGGGTACACTTGAGTATACATTAAATTGAACTACCACTTATTGGTGGGAAACATAACAACCTAGATTACCAATGTATCAAGATGTAAAGGTTACCATCTACACTATATTTGGTAAAATCAAAAAGAACCTAGACATATCTACATACTCTAATGATTCTAACCCTGTAGCACATGTGTGATTATACGAGGAAACATGGATTGTCTAAGATGAGAATGCCCCAAGGACCCTATGGGTACACACCTTCTACAAAACCTTGAAGACATGGGTGTGAGCATGGTATGTTGTCAATAATACATGCCAAAAGATAAAAAAAAATAGGTATATACTTAAGGAGTGGTTCATGCACACCTTCTCTTTTTCTTCACAAAACATGGAATTGATCAAGCCACTATTGGTAATTTGTAGGGTAGTTTGAAGGTATCATTGTCTTAGAGGAGTACCTAAAAGGCATGTTTGGGGAAAAGGTATTGGCACTCCCAACCTTCTTTCAAGATCAAGCACTCAATAGTGACTCAAGTGAAGAGGATGATGAAACTTAGAAGGTGCACAATTGGACAACCATAATAGGCAAAAAAAGATACTGCACAACATAGAAGATAGTGCCCCTGATGATGAAGAACCTATCCACCTTCAGATAGAAAAACTTAAAGGAAGTAGATAATTTAAGGACTCACATCAGGTGAAGAATTAACCCTACTATGTACCATTAAAAACTACCAAGGTAGATATCAATTCCAAAGGGGAGCTAAAGATTGCTTTCGTGGCTGCCTACTAGTCTAACGAGGAGTTAACGCACATTATGGACCTCCAGAAGGAAGTCTAAGATTTATTTCATTGAAATTACCAAGACACAAAGGGAACACACCCATCCCTTGGAAAGATGAACATCAAGTTAGTTTATGGGACAAGACTTGTCAATATGTGACCTTACATGATGAATCCCACTCTTTGCACCAAGGTTAAGACAAAGATTGATAGTATGCTAGCCATCAATGTAATCTACCCTATACAAGAGTCTAAGTGGGTGAGTTTCATGGTTATTATCATAAAGAAGGATGTATGCATATATATCTACATACATTATAGACTATTAAATGCCACCTATATCATTGGCCCCTTCCCAACTGTATTCAATGATGAGGTCTTGGATGGCATCATAGGATGTGAGATTTATACCTTTGTTGGGCCCTGCTTTATACCAACTATGTGGACCACATCACATCGACATATATTAGCATGAATAAATTTGTTGGATTGATTGCTCCCTTTTTATACCTTTTAGTGCTAGCTAGAAGAATCCTCAAGGATCCCGTGTCAACTAGCATGTAGTTTCATGGCACCGACCTTAAATAAACATCCCCATGGGAAATTATACATGGCATCTCAAGAATTTCATGTGTCAAAGTGGTGGAGTAGGTGGGATAGTAACCCCCAATGATAGATAAGCATCTGGTGTGTACTCATCTAACCTAGGTATCATAGTGGAGCTAATGGGATAGCAATCCCTAGTAACAAATCATCACTTAGCACAAGCCCATCTGACCTGGTGAAAACACACCCCTTTGCCTATAAAAACAAGCTTGTATTTGAAGAATAAAATAGGTAATTAATATAGTGAAGATTTACTAAAATAGAGAGCCATCATTAGCATTTTGTAATCTGTATGAACTAGGTTAGGCATTCTAGATGTAGAACCCAAGGTCGACTATGAGCTGTTGGGTATAAATAAGGTTAAATATGATAAATTACTCTATTTTCATGTTTTAAACTTTGTATATTAAACTATGGGTCAATGAATAATGTTATTGAAGTAATGGAGTGTTGATTATTGATATATAGTTATGTGATGTGATATGTTGTGACATAGTTTTATGTGAGCAATGATATATTTTATTTACTTTGAATGTATTATGATATAAAGGTTTATCCCTTGTTGCTAATGGCATTCTTGTGACATATAGTGAATTAAACCTACCTACCTATAAAATAGACTAAGTGTTGGAACCAGAATGTGTTGAGGTCCTAAGACTCTTACCTAGAGTGCTACCTTTAAAAATGAGCACTTGAACTCAAGCCATTCCCATGACTTGTCTAAGTGGCTAAATGACCCTTAACTCATTATTCCCATAGCTTACAAAATCAAGAGCTCTATCTAACTAGATATAAACTTGAACCATAGGACTTGTGCCCTTGAGAAGGATCATGCCTATTAAACTTCCCTAGAATAGGCTAGTATTGATAGGCTGCTTGAACCCATATTACCAATGACTAAACCCCCTTGAAACCCAAGTTATGTCATGTTTCAACTAGCCTAATGTAGGCCCGATCCATTTTATTTTATGCTTTGGGTGATCATCCAAGGCTTGTGCCTTGTGTGAAATTGATGCTAGTGTAGTAACATGTTAAATGTTGTATGTCAGACCCTATTATACTTGTGCTTATCTATACCAAGTATAGAACTGACTTGGCTTGACTGCTAAGTGCATGATTAAGCACAAAAGCTATACAAGTGAAATAAACTAAAATATTTTGGTTCCATTATCAGGACTCATGTTGAATTTCATTATTGTAATGGTGAAATAGATTGATTCTCTAAATATCACTCGATAACATTGAGTGATAGCTAAACAAGTGGAAGATAGTTTCACATAGAAGCATCCCTCATGTAAAGGATAGAAGCCAAAAAATGGGTAAAAACCAACCTATATGATAATCTATATGAGGTGTTCTTTTGTGAGCTACCTGAGCATGTGTACTGGTGGTTAGTTGCTTATACTACCTCTAGAAGGTGATGTTATGGCTAGCACATCAAGTGAACAATAGAGTCATAGAAAGGATAGAGAGCTTGGATGAAGTTTGGATGCACATTGTAGATAAGTGGTGGGGTGGCATGTTGAACAAATATGTGCTGGAGTTTATGGAAATAGCATTATTGTGCCCTAAAGAAGTAGATTATGATTTTAATCATGAACTAAGGGGTGTATTCGTAAGAGGACTTGGCATCAAACTAAAAAAACATCTAGTGTATTATGACATAGAAACTGTAAGAATAGAAGGCTAAAATCTTGGCATGTATAAGCAAGTGTAGAAGGTGAGAAGGGGAAGAGTAGGTGAGGCATGATAGCTTGACACCCAATATCTTCAAAGGCTAAACTCTAATAAATAGAGGCATAGGATGATGGAGGATATGGAATCTAGAAGTATCGAGAGTAATCATAGCAAGAGAGAAGGGCATGGGGAAGGATCCATTGAATTAAAGTAGTATGAAGAGAGAGAGGAATAAGTAAGAGACTAGGATCAATAGTTGGGTGTAGGATGGAGTGGGTTTCTAAAAGATATGGTGACTAAGGATTCCCCAAAAATACCTACCCCCTTTGAACCTAAAGTGCAAGCTCATGCACTATTTTCCATATGAAGATAGAAGAATGGTAATTGACCCTATTATAGATGTCAACTTTGATAAGATTCAAAATTTAGATCAAGAATTTGTGATTGATCAAGTGATTCCCTGCAACGAATTGAGTGAAGAAATGAAAAATCTAGCAAGCACCAACCTAGGAACCTTAAACATAAGCACAAACATTCTCATGTAGAGGATGTTAGCTGCACAAACTGGGTAACAACCTGTAAGGAGTGGCACGATACCACACATGAGTTGTACTATACTAACAAGCTCAATAAGATAGCTTACAATGACAAGGTCCATGCTTAGCCCTACAATTGGAAGCACTAGAGGGCCACCTTTGACATAGATGTAAGGGGGGCAAGTGCCTCAGAACCTAGAACTACCCCCTAAATATATTTATTATGAGATGGAAATGCACTTGCTTGAGTACTGTGGCATAGAAAATGTAGCAGAGCATGTGCTTAAGTGTGAGCTATAATGGCACACCCAAGGCATTACTTATTCTGAGTGTAAGGTAATTCAGTTCATGACCACCTTGCTAGATCACAGCCATACCTCATATCAAAAATTTGATCTGAACCAAGCTATGGTTGATTATGATATAATAAAGGAAGCCTTTTTAAAAGAGTTTGATATCCATGAGTTTGAGTAGTAGAGCATCACAATGCTAAAAGAAATCAACTAGGGGTTATTCAATAGCATGTGCCTATATGATGTATGGTTTAAAACTCTTTTCTCTATGTTTTTGTATGACATTCATCCCTCCCAACACATGCAATGGTTTGTTGGGGGCCTGCTGGTACCTTTTAGGAGAGTGTTGTCCATGGAGACCTTTATAGACTACCAAGAGGCCCTTAAAGCTATGATATGGGCTGAGGTAGGAGGTAGCACTGACATAAGGATCAACCCATTTATGAAGGCACAAATCACGTTAATGGCCTGCTAGCTATAAAAATTGACTACTAGTTTGATGCAAGACACTTACAGTGGGTTATGGTGCATTGATTATGAGATGGATGGGCATAACAAGAATAATTATCTATAAAGAAATGTTCACCCCTTACTTTTTAGATATGAATTCTATCATGGGTTGCATGACTCTCAAGACTATCCTCTATTGTAGCACACTAGTCAAGTAAACACTACTATTTATTACAAGATGTGTGATGCTTATATGCACTCAACAACAGACTTCCAAGCCATCTATGAGATGCATCAAAACATGAAAAGAGGTCTATAATAGGCAAAAAAAATAACCAATGGCAAGGTGGGTTAAGGAAATGAAGGCTATGGCTAACAAAATATGGGTTATGGTAATCAATGAGGCATGTGTGGGGGAGGTAGAGGATGTGGTGGAGGAAGATTACCACCATGATCATGCTACAAGTGTGGGTTGACTGAGCATTATCAACATGACTACCCCACACATCTAATGTATGGATATTGTCAAGGACCACATTTAGTCGAATAATTCCCATACTTGTATAAAAATTTGACTAAAGGTTAGCTTGGTGTAGATAGGGGTGCCAAGATGGTTAGGCATGAATCTAAGGATGAAAAGTTGGTTCCCAAGTAGAAAAAAATCACAAAGATCCCCCTAAGGTGCAAGCTATGATCTAAAGTGGTTTCACCACTTAGCTACCTAATGCATAAAACCAATAACTATGCT
This sequence comes from Torreya grandis, assembly GCA_037957365.1. NCBI lineage: Eukaryota > Viridiplantae > Streptophyta > Pinopsida > Cupressales > Taxaceae > Torreya > Torreya grandis. The sequence goes on along the minus strand of JARHVA010003351.1, from coordinate 881,179 downwards.
TAGAATATAGTGAATCTAGTCACACCAAGTGCATGGTATGCCCCAAGCCAAAATACATGTACTATCTTGACCCTACATGGTAGAAGGATGTTCTAAAATAATCTATGAGCATGATACAAAATCTACATGGTGAACTCCAGTTGGCTAGAGACATAGAGGCATAGGCCACCACTTTGTATGGGAAGTAAGACAATTAGGGGGCTGATATATAGGAGTTACCAAAGATCATTTGCCTATTTCATATTGAAGGGGTGCTACCTTTACTAAAAACCTTACTTTTCAAGCATGTAGGGAAGGAACCAGTGCAAGAGGCTATGCCTCAAATGATTAAAATTATAATGCCACATATGGAGTGTATGCACGAAGTAAGGCATATTCAAAATATAGAGTATGACCAAGATTTGATAATAGATGCCACCATCGATGGATGGATGGTTTTATGAGGTACTTGTATACATGGGTGTTTAGGTTAACATTTTAACCAAAAATACTTGGGAAAAGATGGGATGACCACCCTTAAGGTCCTCCCCTCATATGTTGTTTATGGCTAAAAAAAAGCATGCACAACCTATCAAGAACCTAAAGTTTTCCATTGTAGACATCATGGGTACAGAGTTCTGGGCTAACTTCAAGGTCGTGAAGTTGGTATAACAAGATAACTACCCAATACTCTTGGGTAGGTTATGGTACTACACCAACAATGCAAAAATGCACTTCAAGAAGCACTACATGATGTTTGAAAATGGTAGGGAGAGGGCGGTGGTCCCTCTATCAATTGATCAAGGAAACCCATACATAGAAAGCATTGATCTCAAAGATGAGATCAACCACATTTATAATATCATGACACAGGGAACTGAGAAGCTTAACCCCAATAATCAAGGAGTGCTCGAATGAGGAGATGGGTAGTCAGCTTCTGATATAATGGATATAGCCTACAACCAATGGGTTGAAGAGGATTATGAGGACACAGGCCAAATATTCTATCTGCTATGGGCAACTGAGCCAAATTTAGCTAGAATAAGACTGGTGAGGATAGAGCACACTCAGAAGAAATAGGTTCCCCATACTAAAAATGCTAAAAAAAGGGTGTTCAGATTAAGTAAAGGGAAGCTTGCAGTGTTCCCTAAGTATGAAGGGAGCCAACCCATAAAAATATATGTCCTTGATATTGAGGCATGCAACCCCAAATAAATATATCAAATGGGCACACTAGTGCATACCTTGAAGAACACTATTGCTCATTGGTGGGCAGTGCAAAGACCTAGCTTGCCAACATGGTAATATGTAAAGGTAGAAATATGCACTAGGTTTAGTAAGAGTAATGAGGAATTGGACATACCTACTTACTTAGGTGATTCTAAATCAATTTTTTATGTGTGATTGTCTGAAGAAACCTAGAATGTATCCAGTGAGATTGTACCAAGAGGCCTGTGGGTACATGCCATCTATAGGACTTTGAAAAAATGAGTGTGAGCATGGTACATTGTAAATTAAATGCACTATGATATAGGAAACTAGGAGAAACTAAAGGATAGATTAATGCACACCTTTTTTTCTTTTTATAACTTAGAGCTATTGGAACCACTATAAGTCATTCACAGGGTAGTGTTTGAGGGCACCACCATCCTAAAAGAGATCCTCAATGAAATTTTTGGGAAGAAAGGACTAGAACTCTTGATGTTATTTTAAGAGTAAATACTCAATAGTGAATCCAATGAGGAATATGATGAGACCTAAAAGGAGCACAATTAGAAGGCCCTAACAAATAGATAGAAACTTGTGTGACTTGTGGATGACAACACCCCTAATAAATAAGATTTGATGCATCTTTGAATTAAAATAACTAAGGGGACAAGGCAAGTTGAAGACTTTCATCATGATAAGAATAAAGCCTATCATGTACCACTTAGGACAACTAAATTAGATATCAATATAGAAGTTGAGCCAAAGATTACCACTATAGGTTCTTACTAGTCTGAAGAAAAGATGGTGTGAATTATAGATCTCCTGAAGTAATTTTAGGAATTATTCCTATGTAGCTATTTGGATATGAAGGGAATCCACCCTTCCCTTGGCAAAATGAGCATCAATCTGGTAGATGGTGTAAGGTCAATCAAGAAGTACCTATATCAAATGAGTCCCAATCTCCATGCTAAGGTGAAAATGGAGATTGATGGAATGCTAGCCATCAACATCATCTACCCTATATAATAATCTGAGTGGGTGAACCTAATGGTCATCAACATAAATAAGGATGGGCATATTTAAATCTATGTTAACTACATGATTTTGATTTCTACTTATGTCAGTGACCCATTATTGACCCTATTCATCGATGAGCACCTGGATGGAATTATAGGATGTGAAATCTATACTTTCATTGATGGTCTCTTAGGCTACCATTAGGTGTAGATCGAGGAGGAGGATAAGCCCAAAATGACCTTTGTGATTGAATGGAGTTGTTTTACTTACAATGTGATGTTGTTTGAACTCAAGAATATGTCAACCGTATTCTTTAGGGTAATGATCACTATGTTGGAAATATTGTCATTGATGTCAAAAGTCTAGCATTATTGGTGATAAAGGCCCCATCGCATTTAATGGTGTTTTTAATATTCATATCTTGTATAATGTGTGCTAATATTTATTTAATATTAATGAATATATTTTTGGTTGCATATAAATCAAAATAGGGCCCATGGAGAAGTCAAAGAGTCACGGGGTAAAAGATGAAAGAGGAATGGGACACATTTTATCATGAAGAATCATCTTGAGGAATTTCAAGACTCACCATGTGAAGACAAAAGAGGGTATGGTGCATTTTTCCATGAAGGGACACTTTTAGGAATATGAAAAGTCACCAAGATAAAGACCAAAGAGGAAAGGATGCATTTCCTTATGAAGGGTCACCATATGAATTTTTAAATGCAAGGATATGAAGGGTCATGCAAGTTTGGTGCCATTTTCCATGAGGATTGAAGGGTCACAAAGGGTGAATGCCAAAGGTCATTTAGAAAGCTATAAATAAAGGCTTGAGAAGCCATTTGTAATATGCACAAGAGTGCATGGTTTGTATTTGTTTTTGAAGAGAGAAAAGTAGGAGATATTGTAGAGTTCTATCATTTGTTGAGTAAGCAACATTGAGAGATAGTTTTATTTTGTACACAAGAGGGGTTGGTGATTTTGTGGGTTGGTGCTCAAAAATCTTTACAATGATTTGGTGCTCTTATGGGTTGGTGCTCACAAATAGTTATTGTGTTGGTGCTCAGCAAAGGGGTTGGTGCTCCTGCAAGTTGGTGTCTGTAAATTTTGTAATTTGAGTTGGTGCTCATTCATGTACTTGAGATTATTCTCCATAGTTTTTTCTACTTTGGATTTCTATGTAAAAATATGGTCTCTCTCTCTCTCTCTCTCTCTCTCTCTTATGTGGTGCATATTATTGTTTCAGTTTTATTGCATATCTTGAATGTGTGGTTAAGTGGTTAAAGAAAAAGAATTTGATTAAGAAATAAGATATGTAATATACTAATTCACCCCCCCTCTCATTATATTTCATGATTAACAATTGGTATTAGAGCAGGGTCGTTTAGAAAAAGTTTTACATCTTGAAGGTAGATCAGGACAACACGATGGTTAGATCACATGAAGGTTTTTCTACAAATAAGGCACCTTTGTTTGATGGGACAAATTATGTTTTTTGAAGCATATGGATGAAAATTTATTTGATGGCCCTTGGATTTGACATATGGAAAGTAGTGGTGGAGGAATATGAAGAGCTACAGACACTTGTAACTACTCTGATAGAAAATAAGACAAGTGAAAATAATGCTAAAGCTTTAAATGTTATTTTATGTGGTTTATGTGAATCAGAATTTGTTAAAGTTATGCAATGTAAATCTGCTCATGAAACTTGGGTAAAACTTGAGAATATTTACAAAGGTGATGGAAAGGTTTGACAAGCTAAGATTCAGACTTTCAAAAGATAGTTTTAGAGTTTGAAGATGGAAGAGAAAGAAAACATAGGAAGTTATCTTTTGTAGGTTGATCAAATAGTTAATCAGATTCAAGGTCTTGGAGAAAAGTTAGAAGAATCAATTATGGTTCAAAATATTTTGAGATCTCTACCATTGAGATATGATGAAAAAGTTTTGTCAATTGAAGAGATGAAGAATTTAGTCAAGCTAAAGATGGATGAGCTACATGGTATTATTACAACATATGAGATGTGGACTGAATAAGAGAAACCCTCAAAGAGAGAAGTTTCTTTCGAGACATCAAAGAAAGAGAAGGCTAATATTCAAAAATCAAGTGATAGTTCTAATGATGATGAAGATGACAATGAAGCTCTATTCATTCACAAGCTGAAAAAGGGAACAGATAAATATTAAGGAAAATTACCTTTCAAATGTTTTAATTGTGGAAAGATTGGACATTTTGTAGCTAAGTGCCTAGATACGGGTAATGGTGATAATGAAGAAGGAAATTCTACATAAAAGAATAGTTTCAAAGAAAAATTCAAGAAAGGATTCAAGAAGAAGAGTTTGTATTCTAAAGATCGTAGCTTAGTCGAAGATAGTGGAGTCATTGATTCAGAAGAAGAGATTCTATTCATGGCCATATATAAAGATGCCTCCATAATTAATAGTATAGATGATGAATAAGAAGAACATAATGAATCCAAAGTGAATCTAGAAGAAGAACTAATTTATGCCTTAGAAGAGTTAAAAGATCTTGAAAAGAAGAATCAAAGATTAAAGCCCTAAATCGAGAAAAATGAAAAGGAGTCAAAATAAATAATTGAAGATCTACAAGCACACTTTGAAGAAGCTAAGAAGAATGAAGAAGATATAATGGCATAGTTGAAAATAGTAAGTAAGGAATGTGAAAGGTATATTATTTAAATTGCTTCTTTAAAAGCAGATCTTGAGAAAATAAATAAAACAATCAATGATAAAGAAGCCAATGATTCAAAATTTGAGAATAGCACTAATATGTTGAATAAGATATTAGAAAATCAAAGATCAATGTCAAATAAGACAGGTACTGGATTTGAAAAAGAGAAAGGGAAGGCCACTACTTTCATAGACAAAGAAAAAGGAAAGAACTATGCTGAAACTCTTACAAAAGAAGAAATAAAAAGGGAAGAAGTTAAGAATACAGAGGACATCTCAAACAAATAAGGTTGAAGGGAACAAATCTACAAAAGACAATCAAGTTAGAGATACACAAATATGTCCTATTTTTATGGTTACTATTTTTATTTTGATGCATATGGTCATAAGAAAATAGAGTTTTGAAAAAGGGCTAATAATTTCATAAATAAGGAGAAGAAAAGTCATGTAGAGTCAAGTAAAAGCCACAACTCTTTTTCTCCTCTATCAAGCTTTAATGAAGAGGCCATAATATGTTACAAGTGTAAAAACTTTAGACACATAGCCTAGTACTATAGAAGTGTGTTTGAGTTATTCAAGAAGGACTAGAGTTTTAAGGCTCCATTCATTAAGAAGAAAGTTTAGACATGTTCATGGCAGAAGAAATAACTTGAAAAATCTATGTTGGTACATATATCTTTACATTGAATATATGGTGAAAATCCATGGTTCATCAATAGTGGATGTTCAAGGCACATGATAAAAGACAAAATAAAGCTCATAACCTTAAATAACATCAATGGTGGCACAGTTAAATTCAGAGATAATACTACTGCCAGAATTATCGAAAAAGGTACACTAAGTTTGGATAATGGTAAAACTAAAACTAAAAATATTTTGTATGTAGAAGGTCTTAAGCATAATATTTTGAGTGTAATTAAAATTTGTGATCAAGGGCACACACTAAAGTTTTATGTATAAGGTTATGGAATTAAGAGAAAAGATTCAAATGTGTTGATTGTAGATGCTCAAAGAATAGGCAATAATTTGTATATGTTATCAAACATCAAAGGTCAAAGATGTTTGAGTCAGATTGAATAAATTTGACTATGGCACAAGAGAATGGGTCACATAAATTTTGAAAATCTTATGAACATCATCAACAATAAAGTAGTCAAAAATATTTGAAAGATTACAAAGCCATCTGACATGCTTTGTAAACCTTGTCAACATGGGAAGCAGGCCAAAAGGTGATTTAAAACAAAAGAGTACTTGACCACTCAGATGTTAGAGCTTGTTCACACTGATCTATGTGGACCTATGAGAACTCAAAGTACTCAAGGTGAAAAATATTTCATGTTTCTTATTGATGATTTTTCACGTATGACTTGGGTAATGTTTTTAAAGAAAAAATTGGAAGCTTTCAGACATTTCAAAGCATTCAAAGCATTAGTTGAGAATGAAACTAGTTTGAAGATTAAGTGTCTAAGATTAGATCAAGGAGGATAATTTTTTGTTTCCAAAATATGTCACTAGTTTTTGTAAGCAACATATCAATTATTTTGGTCCTATAGGCCAAAATTCTATCTTCCCTTCTCAAAAAAATGTTCTAAGTGCTCAAGTTCTTCAATTATTTAAGCTTTTTCAGCTAAGGGACTCGCAGGTTCAATAGGTTCAACGACTTCAATAGGTGAGCTCTCCCAAAGGAACAACTTCCCAACACTTAGGCATTTCCAAGGCTAGTTCAATGTTGAAGTTCAACCAAAAGGTCCATCGGTAGGCTTCAAACAGAAGATTGAACCATTGAACCCTACCTCCAAAGGTTCAAAGGTTCAACGAGTTCAAAGGTTCAACGAGTTCAATAAAATCAAAAGACTTAAACAAAAGAAGACTTCGAAGAAGAAATATCGACCCATTAAACCATTGAACCATTGAACCTTGAACCAAAAGAGTTCAAAGTTCAAAGGTTCAACAAGTTCAACAGAAAAGAAAAGAATCCAGAAAGTTTGAAAGACCAAAAGATTTAAAGAAAGAGAATGAACCGTTGAACCTTAAACCAAAATGGTTCAAGGTTCATGAGTTCAAGGGTTCAAATAATTTTAAAATTCGAAGGAAGGAGATGGAAGCTAATTGAACCAAGAAGTTGATTAAACAAAGAAGCTGATTGAACCAAAAAGTTGATTAAACCAAGAAGCTGATTGAACCAAGAAGTCGATTGAATTGCCCAAACCATTGAACCTTTGAACGAATGCACTTTCAAGGTTCAAAATGGTTCAAGTGAATAACAACCAAAGACATCCCCATGGACATAAAATTCAAGGTAATAAAATGCTTGTTTATTTTCAAATGTGGTGAGGACCTGAGAACAAGCTCAGCCCCAGCTAAGGAAGAAGCTGAAAGAGCTAGCAGAAAGGGAAGAGATAGCCCAAGAGCTCAAATCATGAAGGAAAGGGGGAATGATGGAGAAAGACCAAAAATATCTACACATCGGAATTATTTCTAGAAGGTGAAGCAATCCACCAGGTGGACATCAAAAAGTGTGAGAATTCAAGGATGCAGCCTATTTTTCCTCCATCAAGTAAGGGTGAAACGGATAGCTGCACACACATCACGAAGAAGACCAAGTGGTCCATAATCCAAGAGGAGGAATTTGAGATAAATTAACATGCCATATTTAAAATTGATGCTTGATTCCAGCATAGCCCCTTTGATAGAATTTAAAATGCATTCAAGGCATTAAATGTAGTGTGGGCCATCTTTGTGAAACAAAGTGCCCCAGTCTTTCTTGCAGCACTATATATTGGAATCTCTCTTATTGTTTTAGGGAGATCTCTCTATTATTAGAAGTAAAACTTTACCCAAATTGAAAATCACTACTGAGACTTTGAACTCAGATTGTTAATCATATTTCATTATTTGAATAAGAAAACAAGTGACCTTTCAGACTTTATGCTGGAACAACTTGATTGTTGAGGAAATTGTTCTTATGTCTATTTCCTGAATGCATTCTTGTCTATTTAATTAAATAAGTAGAATTAGTAGAGATAATCAAGAAGGTGTCCTAAAGCTAACTGTGGAGAGACTTTGAGCTACCATAATTGTCTTTAGTTTGTCTATTTTTTATTTCTGTGTAAAGGATCTTGGGATGACCTTGTGCCCTCATTATCCTTCGTATCTCACTCTTTGGTAGTTGACGTGGAGACTTTATGCTACACTTCATCTTGCTATGTTAATGTGACCTATTACTATCACTACTAGAAAGATTCATGTTGTTTTCTAAACAGTATTTCAAAAACAAGAGAAGCGCCTTTTGTCATTTCATCAAGATTTCTCCTTTGATTTGTGAACATCATCTCTGAAAAAAGAGAGATCAATGGTGTTGTCCTACCCCTGAGTGTTATTTTCAATTGATATATATATATATATATATATATATATATATATATATATATATATATATATATATGTATAGTACCTCATATATATAGAGAACCTCCCCTTGATGAGAGGAGTGATTTGTCCCCTTTTGATGTGGTTGACCTACACATTTGGCCAATAAATCTCCCTATGCTGCAGTGGAAACACCTATTTTTCCCATCAGTTGGCTGGTGACAAAATATTCACCCAACAATTTTTGGTGACTCCATTGGGGAAGAACACGTAGTTTGAAGCCTCAAGCTTCAAGCTAAAGCAATGTCAGTTCTTTTCCATTTTTATTTTACACTTTCACAAATCCATGGTATATGCGAAGCCAGAGAGCCAAAGGTATTGTTGAACCTGTATTCGAGTTGGTACAACAAAGTGATTTTGATTTATTTCCTTCACCATCTCACCTTCAGTGAACTAGGAGTTTTCCTCCTATAAAAGTCAGGTCTCAATTACCAGGTAAAGTGTCCATTTATGTTTGTAGTATAACTTTGTCAATACTTACCCCTCTAAGATTTATTATCCCCCCTTTCCATATTCATACAATGGTAGCTCAAGGCCCCTAGGTTAGCTCTTTTGGTCCACTCAATCTAAATCTACCTCTACATGAGCTACCTCACAATTCTAGGAAGAATTTCCCCAAATTCTATGGTAATGGGAGAGTTCATCCTGATGAACGTATTGCAGTCTTCAGCATACCTTGTGGTGTGATAGGTGTGGAGTATGAATATGTAGCAGTTAGGCTATTTTTAGAAACATTACAAGGTTCTACTATAGACTGGTTCTATCATCTGTAGGCCTAGATTGTGACTAACTGGAACACCCTCAAGGCCAAATTTGAAGCTAGGTTCAAGCCTATAGAAGATGCACATGCCCTGCTAGTCCAACTCACACAAATGAAGACGAAACCTCATAAACCAATGAAAAACTTCATTGCCAAATTTGATAAGCTGAGGAATAGGATCCCTACAATTGCTCAGCCTACAACTAAGAATCTCAAATGTGTCTTCATCAACTCTCAGTTGCTTGAAGTGAGTTTCCTTCTGAGACGTGTTAGCCAAATAGACCTTGGTGTAGCTCAAAATTTGGCCATGAAGGTGGAATATGATCTCATCTTGGTGGGGAAGATAAGGAGAGATCCTAACAGAGGTAAATCTTCTTCATCCTCTCAATATCCATCTACAAGAACCACTGATCCAATGGTGCAGAAGCTATAAAATGAGTTGCTAGATCTCAGGAAGTAAATGGTGCAAGGGATGTCTTTTGCTGCTTCATATAGAGATATACCAAGGAGGACATTCTCCAATCATTCATACTAAGGCTATGCTGCTAGGAATCAAGGGTAACCAAATCACCTTCCTCCTCCACATGGGAAGCTTGCCATTGAAGCACCCCTAGTCAATTCAGCAGTTGGATATCTTGAAACAGAATGTAATTTCTCTTTCTATCTTGAATTGAACCAAGAAAATGACGTTGATCTCCTTGCAGAAGGCCAAGAAGAATTAGTTGGTGACTCCAACATTGATTTCCTAAATTACCAAGATGAACCTAGAAGTAAAGGTGAAGAAGTTGATGGATCATACACTCTATTCACCTAGTCCCAGAACTAGTTAGCCCAACAACCTGATAAGGGAAAAATAAGGGAAGGTTCTCACCCTATAATTTAAATTTCTAAATGAGGAACTTCTCTGCCTTTCCAGCCAAAGGACCTAGTGAGTAATAAAAAGGTAAATACATCAAGCATTCCTCCATCTTCAACTTCAGTTCCATAGAATAGTACCACCCCTCCTAAAAACCAGAAGGATGAACTACCTTCCTTTGTTCCTAGTCCATTTTAGCCATTTGACATAATTGACCATGTCAAGAAAACCAAAATTCAAATGTCTAAATTTGAATTCTTGCAATCCAATCCTGAACAGTTGGATATGTTGGTTCAATATGTAAAAGATAAAGCCATCCCTACAAGACATGAAATTCCAAAACCAAAACCTGGCTCTCCCAAGAGCACATCCACCTATAATAACCTTGTCATTACTCCTTCTACTACCCCTAGGAAAATAGATCCTTTTTATGTTTCCCTGTTGATAAATGGTCACAAACTGAGCAACTGCATCATAGACTCAGGTGCATCTAAAAACATCATGCCTACTAAAGTGGTAAAATCTCTTAGACTCACGCTAACTAAGACCTTTGGGAGGTGTTTCTCCATGGAGAACAAATATGTATCTCTATTGGGACAAATCAAGGATGCCCAATTTGCATTTGCAACATTCCCAGATAAGAGAATCAAGATGACAGTCCTTATGGCCAATGTTCTAGCCTCATACAACATTCTTCTAGGGCAAAATTTTTGCAAGGATGTTGGTGGAGAAATAAGTATGGACCTGTCTGAAGCAAGTATCCCAATCAAAGGCATAATGCAAAGGCTACTTCCTGAGAAAGAATCAAAGTATATTGTCACCCAAACGTCAGCCCCTGAAGCTCAATTTTGTTTTGAATCTTCAAGCATGGGTAATTACTTCTTGACCATAGAGGATGTTCATGTTTTAGAAGATAAAAGTCTTGTAGGTGGTGATCTGGGAATTGACTCAGATGAGACATCAAAAAAATTGGTAGGGTGTAGTATAGATGAAAAAGGATCTTCCCTCTCTAATGAAGAAAAATCTAATAGAAGATTAGTTTCTAATGATGTTTGGATTGTAGAATTTGATGGCAACAATTCTTCTACCATCTCAGGAGCCATGATTGTGTTGATATCTCCTCAAGGAGATATTTTTCATTCTTCATACAAGTTGTAGTTCAGAAACACCAACAACATTACCGAGTATGAATCATTGCTACTTGGATTGAAGGCCACTCAAAATAGGGGGGTCAAACTCCTTCATGCCAAAGGAGATGCTGAGCAAGTGGTTTGTCAGGTGAAGAACCTATATCAAACCAAAAATGAGAGATTGTGCCATTATTGCAATTTGGTTTGGTATCAAATTGAAAGTTTTGAAGCTTTCAATATTTCTATAGTACCTAGAGAGTTCAATGATCGAGCTGATACATAGGTTGTTTCTACTACCCTCATGGTTCCTCACCTATATTTTAAAGAAGACATGTACACTATCAAATTGGTCTTTTGACCAAGTGTGCCTAACAATGCCAATCATTGGCAAGTGTTCAATGGTGACAACCAAATCATCACCTTTCTGGAACAAAAAGATAGCTTTGAACAACTTCACTTCAAAGGCAGTAAGCTCCAAAAACTTGAATCAGCCCCTGAAATAAATTTAGACATAGATGAGGAATTCCTACAGCTAAAAGGGAATAGAATTCCCAAAGGATTAGTTTCCCTTGAGAACTATTTGAAAAGCATGATAGGTTCATCAAACAAAAAAAATGGATTCAAGCTCCTCCTAGGGGTTTGATCAGATAAATTTGGGTACCAAGGAAAATCCCAAGATGGTGAACATTGAGAAGTGTTGCACTCTGGAGGAGAAACTCAAATTTATTGACTTGCTTCACCATTACATATATGTTTTGGTGTACTCTTATGATGATCTGAAGTTGCTCAAGCCTGAGGAAATTTTCCATGAAATTCCTCTCAAGAGTGATTCGGTGCCTTACAAGCAAAAATCCTGGTAGTATAATCCAAAGATATTAGGTACTATTATGTATAAAATATAAAAAATGTTGAATGACAGAATAATTTTCCCAATCCATCATTCCATATGGATTGCAAACATAGTTCTTGTGAGAAAAAAGAATGGCAAAATTTGCCTCTAGATGGATTTTAGGAATTTGAATCAATCCTCCTAAAGAATAATTACCCTCTGCCCATCATGGATCAAGTCCTTCAGATAGTGATTGGTTCAGAGATGTTATCAATGCTAGATGGCTTCTTAGGTTACAATCAAGTGGAAGTTAGTGAAGCAGACCAACATAAGACTACCTTCACCACACCTTGGGGCACCTTTGCGTATCGAAGAATGCCATTTGGTCTGATAAATATTGGTGCCACTTTTCAGAGAGCAATGGACCTTGCTTTCAAAGATGAAATGGGTAAGTTCATTGTGGTGTACCTTGATGATTTAACAGTCTTTTCCTAGCATCATCCTAATCATGTGCACCATTTATAACAAGTACTAGAATGATGTTGCCAAAATGGCATTTCTCTAAATCCCAAGAAGTCTATTTTTGGAGTAACAGAAGGGAATCTTCTCAAACACATTATATCCCAAGAAGGCATAAAGATTGACTTAGAGAGAGTCAAATCCATCTAGGAGCTTACTTTGCCCACAAGTAAGCCTGGAGTTCACTCTTTCTTTGGAAAGGTGAATTTTTTACGAAGATTCATTCATGAGTTTGTCGAGAAGAATCACCACATTGTGGACATGATGAAGGGAAAGGCCACTTTCAGCTGGACTGACGAAGGCAAATCAACATTTCAAGACATCAAGGTAGCAGTGGCCCATGCCCCAACTCTGGTTTGTCCAGATTATGCCAAAGGCTTCATAATGTATAGTTATGCTTTTGAGCATACACTTTCAGCAATTCTAGTTCAACAGAATGAAGAAGGTGTGGAATCTCCCATATTCTTCATGAGCTATCCTCTCAAAGCTCATGAACTAAAATATTAAAATCTAGAGAAGCATGCTTATGCATTGATAAAGGCAATAAAGCACTTCCATTTTTACATCCTAAATTCACACACTATTGCCCTGGTTCGTGATGCAATAGTCAAGTCCATATTAACTTAGCAAGAGTTTGGAAGAAAAAAGGGTAATTGAATTGCTAAAATCTAGGAGTTTGACCTAGTTATCAAACCAACAAAATTGGTGTGAGGAAGGGGTCTCTGCCAATTAATTGCTAACAACATACTAGAAGAAATAGAGAATGAAGAAATAGAAGTGGGAGACACACCAACAATTCTCTTTGTCACCACTATAGATGAGTGGTATTTGAATATCACTCATTTCCTTACCTACGGTGAGTGTCCTACTCACCTGTATTGTAAATAAAGGAGGACTGTCAAGTTGAAAGCTTTCAACTTTGTCTTGTGGGACAACGGGCTGTATAAGAGGAACCTTGACGGGGTATTCTTTTGTTACGTGGATAAAGTGCAATAGAACAAACTTCTAGAATCCTTCCATAATCTAGCCTATGGAGGACATTTTTCTATGCCTGTAACCACCCATAAGATTCTATGAGCCAGGTATTATTGGCCTACCCTATTTCAAGATGCATACAAATGGGTGCATAAATGTGAACTGTGTCAATAGTTTGTTGGAAGACCCAAATTGGCTGTGTTGCCTCTCAAGCCAGTAGTAATAGAAGAGCCATTTCAGTAATGGGGAATTGATTTCATTAGTGTTGTAAACCCATCTTCAAGCACTAGACATGATTATGTCCTCACAGCCATAGATTACTTCACCAAGTGGGTGGAGGCCATTCCAACCAAGCATGCCACTTCAAAAGTAATATGCAATTTTCTCAAGGAGAACATCATTTCCAGGTTTGGGGTCCCAGCCAAGATAGTGACCAACAATGTAGCCTATTTCTCTTCCCATGAGATTACTCAGTTCTACTTTTATTATGGGATTACTCTCTCCCACTCCTCTGATTATTTTCTGCAAGGAAATGGCCAAGCAGAATCAAGCAACAAGACCCTGGTGACAATTATCAGAAAGATGGTAGATGCCAACTAATAAACCTAGCATAAAGCATTGTTTGATGCTTTGTGGGTAGACAAAAATGCCCAAGAGGGCATTAGGTATGTCACCTTTCCAACTTTTGTATGGTCTCAATTCAGAGATACCAATCACCCTAGAATTACCAGCATTGAAATTGGCAAAGGCGGTGGAAGATCACACATATGAAAGCTCCATCAACAAGAGGATCATATGCTTGACTGATCTAGATGAGAAATGAACTATGGTGGTGGACTGAATTGTTGTGCATCAAAGTTTGGTGAAGAATCTCTTCAACCAAAAAGCAAAAGTATGTAATTTTTAGATTGGTGATCAAGTCTTGTTATGGGATAAGAGAAGAGAACCCAAGGGAATGCATGGGAAATTTGATTCCCTATGGAGAGGCCCATTTACTATTCATCATCTCAATGGTGAAAAGAGTTTCTTACTAAAGTATCAAGATGGAATGCCCTTTTCACTGCCTCACAGTGGGTATCATCTGAAGCACTTCAATCCTTGAAGTATCAGATAAGATCAGCTTGTACATATGTATAATTTTTGTAGTCTTTAGTTTTGTTTAGTGCTTTTCATTTTTGTTTGTTTTTTGTGCCTTTCTTTTTGGGTGGCATGACTCCATAGCCCAATGGCACAAATGAAGGCACTGGAGATTCTGGATTCTAATCCTTTTGATTATTTTTATAATCAATGGAAGCTCCCCAACTGGAGCCAGCTATTGTTCCCAAAATCTGTCACTAGTTTTTGTAAGCAACATATCAATTATTTTGGTCCTACAAGAAAAAATTCTCTCTTCCCTTCTCAAAAAAATGTTCTAACCACTCACGTTCTTTAATTATTCATGATTTTTCAGCTAAGGGACTCACAGGTTCAACAAGGTCAATCAATTCAATAGGTGAGCTCTCCCAAAAGAACAACTTCCTAACACTTAGGAATTTTCAAGGCTGGTTCAATGCCAAAGTTCAACCAAAAGGTCCATCGATAGGCTTCAAACAAAAGATTGAACCATTGAACCCCACCTCCAAAGGTTCAATGAGTTCAAAGGTTCAATGAGTTTAATAAAATCAAAAGACTTAAACAAAAGAAGACTTTGAAGAAGAAAGATCAACCCATTGAACCATTGAACCTTGAACCAAAAGTGTTCAAAGTTCAAAGGTTCAACGAGTTCAATAGAAAAGAAAAGAATCCAAAAAGTTTGAAAGACCAAAAGATTCAAAGAAAGAGAATGAACCGTTGAACCTTGAACCAAAATGGTTCAAGGTTCACAGGTTCAAGGGTTCAAGGAATTTTAAAATTTGAAGGAAGGAGATGGAAGCCGATTAAACCAAGAAGCCAATTGAACCAAGAAGTTGATTGAACTAAGAAGCTGATTAAACCAAGAAGCTGATTGAACCACCTGAACCATTGAACCAATGCACTTTCAAGGGTCAAAATGGTTCAAGTGACTAGTGACCAGTGACGTCCCCATGGACGTCAAATTCAAGGTAATAAAATGCCTATTTATTTTCAAATGTGGCACAGACCTGAGAATAAGCTCAGCCCTAGTTGAGGAAGAAGCTGAAAGAGCTAGCAAAAAGGGAAGAGATAACCTAAGATCCCAAATCATGAAGGAAAGGGGGAATGATGGAGAAAGACCAAAAATATCTGCACATGGGAATTATTTCTAGAAGGTGAAGCAATCCACTAGGTGGACATCAAAAAGCATGAGCATTCAAGGACGTGGCCTATTTTTCCTCTATCAAGTAAGGGTGAAATGAACAACTGAAAACACATTGGGAAGAAGACTAGGTGGCCCATACTCCAAGAGGAAGAATTTGAGATAAATTAACACGCCATATTTAGAATTGACACCTGATTCTAGCATAGCCCCTTTGATAGAATTTAAAATGCATTCAAGGCATTGAATGCAGTGTGGGCCATTTTTGTGAAACAAAGCACCCAAGTCTTTCTTGGAGTGCTATATATTGGACTCTCTCTTATTGTTTTAGGGATATCTCTCTATTATCAGAAGCAAAACTCTACCCAAATTGAAAGGCATTACTAAGACTTTGAGCTTAGATTGTTAATCATATTTTGTTATTTAAGTAAGAAAACAAGTGACCTTTCAAACTTTGTGCTAGAATAGCTTGGTTGTTGAGTAAATTGTTCTTGTTCGTTTAATTAAATAAGTAGAATTAGTGGAAGTAATCAGGAAGGTGTCCTGAACCCAACTATAGAGAGACTTTGAGCTGCCACAATTGTCTTTAGTTTGTCTATTTTCTATTTTTGTGTAAAGGATCTTGGGATGAATTTTTGCCCTCATTATCCTTCGTATCTCACTCTTTGGTAGTTGAGGTGGAGACTTTGTGCTACACTTCATCTTACTATGTTACTGCACCCTATTACTGTCAATACTAGAAAGTTTTTTGTTGTTTACTGAACAGTATTTCTGAAAGAAGATAAGTGACTTTTGTCATTTCATCAAGATTTCTCCTTTGATTTGTGAATATCATCTCTGAAAAAAGAGAGATGGATGGTGTTGTCCTACCCCTGAGTGTTATTTTTAGCTTATATATAAAGTATATAGTACCTCATATTTATAGGGAACCTCCCCTTGATGAGAGGAGAGATTTGTCCCCTTTTGATGTGGTTGACCTACACATTTGGCTGATAAATATCCCTATGCTACTGTGGAAATGCGTATTTTTTCCATTAATTAGCTGGTGACAAAATATTCACCCAACAGAATTCATGTTAGATCAATTTATTGAATTTTGTGAAGACCATGGAATAAAGAGATATTATTCAGCAGCTAGAACTCCACAACAAAATGGAGTGGTTGAGTGGAAAAATATAATAGTTTAGGAGATGGTGAAGATAATGCTAAATGAATCCAAGATACCAGAAAAATATTGGAGAGAGGAAATTGCTAAAATAGTACATATTTAGAATAGAGCATTATTGAGAGTTAATAGTGACAAGACTCCTTATGAGTTATGGAAAGACAAACCAATAACAATTATTTATTTTAGAGTTTTCGATAGCAGATGCTTCATAAAGAGAATCAATGAAAAACTTGGGAAGTTTGTATCTAGAGTAGATGAAGGTATATTTATTGGTTATTCTTGTAAAAGTAAAGCATTTAAATGTTATAACAAAATAACTAAGAAAAGTTTGAAAGTGAAAGTGTCAGGATAGAAGAAGATGAAACATAAAGAATCGGTGATCTAGTAGACATTCCTGAAATCATTGAAGATGAATCTTTTGAAGAATCATATGAAGATGAGAAGGAGAAAAAGGACACCAAAAATCCATCCAAATATGTTTAGAGAAATAATAATGAAAGTGACATCATCGGAGACATAAATGAAGGAATTCACACTAGAAGAATGATGGTAATTGAATCTAAGAATGTTAATTTCTCTTTGTTATCCAAAATTCAGCCTAGAACTTTTTCAGAAGCTAGACATGATAAGCATTGGGTTAAGGCTATGGATGAAGAATTAAATTAGATAGAAAATAATGATACTCGGGAATTAGTGCCTAGACCAAAAGATCATAATGTGATAGGAACAAAATGGGTTTATAGAAATAAACTAAATGAAAATGGAGAAGTGACCAAGAATAAAGCAAGATTAGTTTATAAAGGATATGCTCAGATTGAGGGAATAGATTTTGAAGAAACTTTTTCACCTATGGCAATGATATAGGCTATTAGAATATTTCTTTCATATGCAGTGTTTAAAATTTTCAAAGTGTTTTAGATGGATGTCAAATCTACCTTCCTGAATGGGAATCTAGAAGAAGAGGTCTACATTAAGCATCCTAAGGGATTTATTCTTTCAAATATTAGTAGCCATGTATTCAAATTGAAGAAAGAATTGTATAGATTGAAATAAGTTCCCAGAGCTTGGTATGCAAGACTTGATAAGTACCTGTAGGATCAAGTTTTCAAGAGAGGATTTGCTGACAGTAATCTTTAAATCAAAATAGGAGGTGAGCATAAATTGATTTTTGTCATATATGTTGATGACATCATTTTTGGAGGAAACATTGAAAATATGACAAAAGAGTTTTATAACAATATGCAAAAATAATTTGAGATGTCTATGCTTGGAGAATTATCATTTTTCTTAGGATTGCAAATATTTCAGTCAAATAAAAGAATTTTCATATCTCAAAGTAAATATGCTAAGGAAATGTTGAATAAATTTAGTTTTGAGGATTGTGCACTAGTTGGCACACCAATGTGTATAGGAAATAAGGTGAGCAAGGATGATGATTCACCTGTTACAGATCAATATTTTTATAGATCTATGATTGGTAGTCTTTTATATTTGATAGCATCGAGGCTAGACATCATGCACGTAGTAGGTATGGTTGCAAGATATCAGTCATCTCCAAAAGATAGTCATGTTCAATTAGTGAAGAGAATATTTAGATATGTCAAGGGGACATTGGATTATGGATTATGGTATCCCACAGGTAGAGATTTCACTTTGGTTGCTTATACAAATTCAGATTGGGTAGGGTGCTTGGATGGTAGAAAGAGTACAAGTAGAGGAGATTTCTTCCTTGGTGATAGCTTAGTATCATGGCTAAGTAAGAATCATAATTCAATATCACTTTCTACAACTGAATCAGAATATATTGTAATGGTATTATGTTGTACTCAAGTGCTTTGGATGAAGTAAACTTTGGAGGATATCATGGTAAAATATGATTAACCTATTTCTATTTTTTGTGACAACACGTGCTATTAATATTTCAGATAATCCAGTAATACATTCAAGAATAAGACATATTCCCATTAGATATCACTTTTTGAGAGAGAAAGTTGTAATTCAACAAGTTAAGATGGAGTATATCAATACTATAGAGTAGATTGTAGATATTTTCACAAAAGGAACTATCAAAAGACACATTTGAGTATCTACAGGAGAAGTTGGGAGGATTTTTTTACTTCTTAACATTGAGGTTTAACATTAGTTGAGGGGGAGTTAAGTGTTAGCTCTAGGTAGGCCCTTTGCCATTGATGTTAAAGGGGGATAATAACAATATAGTTACAAGTGTAAAAATAGGTACATGGAATAAGTTAAGGTTACTACAATAAGGGGGAGTTACTGTATGTTTTTCAGATGGTAGTATGTGAATTTCAAGGTCTGGTAGTTTCAATTTGAGGTTTCCATGAATGACGAAGGGGGAGATTGTTAGAAATATTGTCATTGGTGTCAAAGGTCTAGCATTATTGGTTATAGAGGCCCCATTACATTTAATGGTGTTTTTAATATTTATATCTTGGCTATGTGTGTTAATATTTATTTAATATTAATGAATATATTTTAGGTTGTATATAAGTCAAAAGAGGGCCCATGGAGAAGTCAAAGAGTCATGGTGTAAAATATGAAAGAGGAATGGGATGCATTTTCTCATGAAGAGTCATCTTGAGGAATTCCAAGAGTCACCATGTGAAGAGAAAAGTGGGTATGGTGCATTTTTCCATGAAGGGACACTTTGAGGAATATGAAAATTCATAAAGATAAAGACAAAAAAGGAAAGGATGCATTTTCTTGTGAAGGGTCACCATATGACTTTTCAAATGTAAGGATATGAAGGGTCATGCAAGTTTGGTGACATTTTCCATGAGGATTGAAGGGTCACAAAGGGTGAATGCCAAAGCTCATTTGCAAATCTATAAATAAAAGCTTGAGAAGCCATTTGTAATATGCAAGAGAGTGCATGGTTTGTATTTATTTTTGAAGAGAGAAAAGTATGAGATATTGTAGATTTCTATCATTTGTTGAGTAAGCAACATTGATAGATAGTTGTGTTTTATACACAAGAGGGGTTGGTGCTCCTGTGGGTTGGTACTCACAAATAGTTTTTGTATCAGTGCTCGATAAAGGGGTTGGTGATCCTACAAGTTGGTAATTATGAACTTTGTAATTTGAGTTGGTGCTCATTGATATACTTGAGATTATTCTCCATGGTTTTTCCCACTTTGGGTTTCTATGTAAAAATTTGGTGTCTCTCTCTCTTGTGAGGTGCATATTATTGTTTCAGTTTTATTACACAAAAGGAATTTGATTGAGAAATAAGATATATAATATAATTATTCTCCCCCCTCTCAGTATATTTCATGCTTAACACACTAATTTCAAGGATTTTATCCATAAGTTTCTCCAAGTTTATCTTGATGATTGGAATGTGCATGGACTCATAAAAGACCACTATGACAATCTATGCCTCATGTTTGAGAGGTGCAAGCAAATACAAATATCATTAAATCAGTAAAAGTGAATCTTCACAACCCCCTTTGGGACATTGCTCAAGCATATCATCTACAAGGATGGTTTGCTTATTGATCCTATGAATATAGACATCGTAATTCATTTCCAAACTCCTTTAATGCATAAATGCATCTGTGCCTTTTTAGGCCATTATGGCTACTATAGGAAATTTATACAGAGATATGAAAATATCATAGCACCTATGGAGGAGCTATTATACAAAGATGGACCATTCTATTATGGCAAGGCACAAGAGGAGGATTTTAAAACACTAAAGTCAAAATTTGCTAATGCACCAATTCTATAATTTATAGATAGGACTACTCCTTTCCACATCCATATTGATGCTTCAAGCTCTGTAATTGGTGCCATATTGGAAAAACTAGGTGAGGGTATGATAGACCACCACATCTCCTTAATAAGTAGAAAGTTGATGTAGGCAGAGCAAAATTACACCACCATTGAACATAAGGTATTGACAATGGTCTATACCCTACAAACATTTAGGAAATAGCTATTGGAAATCTCATTCATCTTTTTCATGGATCATGAGGTGCTAAAGTACCTCATGAACAAGTCTATTTTACATGAGTGAATATGTAGATGGATTATTCTATTCCAAGAATTATAGTTCTTCGTTGTTGTTAAACCTAGAAAGAACTTGGGGCTAGACCATTTATCGTGCATCAATTTTGGTGATGCATTAGTACTAATTGATGATGACATGCTAGACATGCAGCTATATAGATTCCATTACATCCCTAAAGATCTAGCAAAGATTTCTACTTTCCTAACATCTGGGTTTGTACCCCAAACCTTGTCAACTAAGGAAAAGAAGTAACTTATAGTTTGTGTTCCCCCCTTCTAGCTCACCGAGGGGGAATTATATACACTAAGTAGAGATGAAGTCCTACACTGGTGTGTTTTGGAAGATGAAAGGGACTCCATCCTATAAGAAGTGCATGAGGGGATTTTAGGAGGCCATTACACTAGAGAAGCAATGACGCATAAGATATTACAATCAGGATTATGGTGGCCTAGATTATTATAAGACATAAAGGAGTATGCCAAGGCATGTGACATATGCCAGTGCATCATAAATCCTAACCATCAAGATGAGATGCCTCTCATCCCTATTCTTTCCTAGGAACCATTCAAGAAATGGGCCATTGATTTTGTTGGGCTAATTACTCCCATAACACAATGCATAGGCATAAGATATATCTTGGTAACCATGGACTATTTCACAAAATGGGTTGAGACCATGCTAAAAAAAGATCGCATAATTGCAATAGCCATGCACTTCATATGGGAGAACATTAGAATCTAGTATGGGTATCCATTAATTATGACTAATGACAGGGGCACTCATTTCATCAATGAGATGATGCACATCCTTTTGATTGAATACATGGGGTGCACCACAAAACCATCCCATATCATCCTCAGGCCAATGGTAAAAATAAAACATTTAACAAGATCTTGGGAACATGCCTAACAAAGATATGCAAAATTATTCACAATGATTGGGATGATTATGTTTCAATGGTACTAAAGGCGTACTACATGAAATACAAGCACCTAAACAAGGCTACACTATTTCAATTGGTGTTTGACACTGAAGTAGTTCTACCCATGGAATTCATGGTGCCCTCCTTACACATTTCATATATTGGTCACTTAGATTACCAAGAATATTTGAGCACAAGTTGGAAGACTTGATGCTCTTGGATGAGAAGCATACACAAGCAAAATAGAGTTAGTAGATTGAGAAGGTGCACCAAGATCACTTGCATGATAAGCATATCAAGCATAAAGAACTGATTGAAGGAGTATTGGTGATTATCTATGATTCTAAGTACTTCAAACACTCATGAAAATTACAAATATGGTGGATGGGCCTCTACATCATCCACCACATATTGGAAATAGGTGTATGGAAGTTGTGCACATTATCCAGTGAAATGCTCCCTAAGCATTTCAATGGAAACTATTTGAAGCCATATAGTCAATAAGATGGCATTGGTGCTATGAGAACATTAACTTCTTGGTCAATATTCAGTTTAAAGTTGAGCTGACCAAAATATCGATTGGCACAAGCCAAACTATTCTTTTATTTGATTTTATCCTTTGTATAGTGTATAGAGGCAATAAGTGATGCACAATATCTGTAAAGTACTTCTCTACTAGCACTTCACACTTAATTATAATTAGGTGATTCAAGTAATTTCACCCTCTAAGTGTAAAATGTTAGACATCTAAGTGGTGGGCACATGAAGCTCACCAGACACAAGTAGTAGATTCATAAAGAGCCACATGCACAAGATGAATAGTGTAGGTCAATTGAAGGCCCAAGAATGAAATATCTAGTATTATATTTGTACTAAAGTTCAAAGGAAGTAATATCAAATGATCCCACATTATAGAATTAAGAGGATAATAACTATGCTCAACAAGGCTAAGCATAAGGCAAGAAGTCAAGATACTCAACATGGCTGAGTGCAAGGAAGAAAGTGAAGATGCACCAACTAACAGTGTGTAAGAGAGTTAGAATAAAGTTAAGGTTATAGAGGGATAGTTCAAGGGATTTATATGGGGTAAGATAGGCCAAGGCAAGATTACATGCAAGAAATTTACCAAGATAGAGAAGCGTGCTTGAAATAGAAGCATAGCCAAAATAAAATAATGAACCAAGGTGGCTGAATCATGTGCATATGAGGCACTATGCCCAGGTTACCACAAGAAAGACAAAGGTCATGCAAAGTATACACATAGAATGAAATCATCTAAGTCAGTTGGCATCTACCAAAAAATGAGTGGGAAGTGATCATTTGAACCATATGCTATTTTTTTAAAAAAAACCATTGGGAGCATTCAATGAGGTAGTGTTTATGGCACAAATATATGTAATCAATGTTATAAGGACAAGAGATTCTTGAGTATTTCATATATTTTCATATTTCCAAAGAAATTAAGGCACTTATGCCATAAAGCCTACATTAATGATGGTGGATAAGAATGAAGGGTATAGAATAGCAAGCGATAGACTTGATTAGGTTACAAATTTAAACTAATTTAGACTTAGAGCAAACCTAAGCAAGAACCAAAGAGATAAAGGTGAAAACTCTACACCAAGTAAGAATTCAAACACCTAAAAACACTAAGAGTAAATGGTGGTATGATAAGAAATATTACATTCATAGTGAGGCCAAATTGAAGGATTGGGGAGAGAAATTTATGAAAAAAATGAAGTTGGATTGAGAATTTATTGCCTAGGCTACCATTAATGGCCAATAAAGATTGGAACCAAGGGTGAACTCATAGATCCCATGGCTACATAAGCATCAACCACCATTCGAGGCTTTGTAAAGATACATCTTCCAAGGTTCAACATAAGCCAATTCAAGATGGTGAAGAAGCAAAAGGCAACAAGTTCCATGTAGGTGTAGTAGGAACCCAAATAGGTAAAGATTATGGAAGAAGTGACTAATTCCAAAATAAAGGTGTAGATGATCAAGGAATTTAGCATTGTGAAACTTGACACTAAGGAGATAATAGAGATGGCCTATTAATTTATGCAATTCCCATTAGGGGTTAGAATGGGGGAAGAGTGGCACTCATTTTCACACATCTATCAACTCAAGGAGTATAAACACTAGACATCAAGTCACTTTCAAGACTTGGCATAGGACTAGATGGTGGACATAAGATGCAAGACATCAAAAAGTGATGCCTTTTTTGATGTCTCAATTCAAGATAAGTTGACCACTTATGATGAAACTTAGCTCTATGAGTTTCCCTATTTTAGGAAGCCAGAGGAACTTGTCTAGTTCCTAATCTCATGTGTCTATGAAGACTTCATATATTTTTTAGGCCAACACATGAAGATTTTAGCTTGTCAGATCAAGAGGATAACTAGGATCCTAGATACTAGTAGGGACATCTATCAAATGATGGATGATGATGAAGAGGTAGAGGACATCATAAAACTCCTTAAGTACTTAAAGGGGGGTTTCACATTCCCCATAAATAAGTGCAAGGACCCCAACATGAGGGAATTGATGTACCTTTGAGTTATAAATTATGCTTAGGTAGTCGATGGACTGATGTATCAAAGGCATACTTCTACATTGCCTATCACATGGTGCAGGGCATACAAGTCAACATCACAAATTTCATAACTGATGAGTTCGTGAAAAATGCACTAAAGTTCCATAGTGCCAAGGGGACCTTCAGGTGGGGATCCATACTTATCTTAATCATTATAAAGGAAGTTAGGATTTTGAATGGGAGTGAAGATATTCTATGGGTCTTCTCAGAACACCATGAATGTCTGATATAAAAGTATATTGCCCCACCTCCTTCAGCCCTAAGTATAAGATGCATGTGATTTAGTAGTGTGAAAAATACATAGAAGTTTTTAGATTGGATTGGTGCATTCCTAAAGGGATCCCTTAGAGTATGTTTGGGATAAAATATTTTACCATAATATAACATTATTACATAGTGTGCTTAACACTATGAGATGGGAACAAGTCAGGATGGTTGAATCTCCCCTTTACCTTCTTATCAAGGTACTTTAGGGATGCACTGCCTAAATGCCTAATAGATGGACATTCCAGTTAAGGAAATAGATGTGGAGAGGTGAAAGTTGAGTTTTTAATTCCCTCGTGTAGATGTAAAGTCCACTAAAGATGAAGAAGATGCATCAAACCACCTATACATTGATCCCATCCAAGAGTTCACCATCTTAGGCTACATCCATGTATCATAATATGAGATGAATCCACAAAAAAAGGATTCTAGAATCGATCAGAGTTCCAAGTAGAGGGAAGAACCCCCTAATCCAGATTGGAGATGAGGGGATACCAACACTAGCCAAAAATATGAAGTCTCTAAAGAAGAAAAGGGGGAGACTTTGATGGAAATAGAGTAGATAAGGTTGAAGATCACTTCAGAAGGAGAAGCATCTCCTTCAGAATCCTCAAAGAAGAATGTGTGATTCATGCCCAAAGATTCCCCTAGAACAAAAGAGAAGAATAAGGGAAGGCCCCCTCTATCATGCCTAAATTAGTCATATCTGAAGAAGAAAAGGAATAAGAGTTGGCAAAAGAATAGAGTGGAAGGGGAACATAAATCTTACCCATGGATGAAGAGTCCTTATTAAGTGAATGGATCCCATCCCCACCACCTCAAACTAAGTTAGAGAAGTGAAGGAAGAGATAGTGGAAACTTGGATTTAGTGAAGCTTAAATGAAGAGGGTGCTAGAGCTAGAAGAGCAAAAATAATAAATAACAAAGGCTAGGATGTTGAAAGAGGTTTTTGAGATGGTTGAGGCCAAAAAATGAAGGAAAGAGGAGGAGCACAAGGTGCAGAAGGTGAAGGAGAAGAAGGGATAAGGAAATAATGAAGGAATGAGAAATAGGAGAAGATCCTAAAGAAGTAACACATTCATGTGTGCTAACAAAAGAAGAATTTAAGCACAAGTGGAAGGACATGGGCCTAAACCAAGAACATATCAACACTGCACTGAATTTACACCAATGATAAGAGGCCATGAGGGCCAAGGGCATGTCCTAAGCTGAAATCAATCATTTAGAGGTCAAGGAATTAGAGGTAAGAGAAAATAAATGTAAAGTACAAACTGTGTAAAGAAAGGATAAAAAAGAGAAATCCAAGAAAGAGGAGGTAGAGAAAAAGGTTGAGGAGGAGAAGGCTAGGAAAAAGGAGAAATAGGAAAAAGTAACATAGGAGGAAATAGCGAAGATGATAAAATAAAGGGAGAAGAAGAAGGTTACCACTAGTGTAAAATTAAGGAAGGAAAGAGTAATGGAGAAGGTGACTAACACCTCTATTAGAACAACAAAAGAAGCTACACATCAGGTGCACCCTAGATCTAAAGGGGCACCTAGAAATAAATAAGGCAATATTGGTGCCTTGGAAAAATAAATGGAGAAAGAAATAGAGGCCCCATTAGGGTGAGAAGAGAAGGCTAGTGCTACAGAAGCTCATGCCAAAGAGCCATGGCAAGAGGAAATGGATGAGGGGGAAAGGTCCATGGAAGAACCCCTACAAGAAGAACATGATGGTGGTTCTACTACCTAATAAAGAGAAGATGTGGATAATAGGGAGAAGTCTAATGAAGAACCTTAATAATAAGGAGAATAAGGAGAAGGCATAGATGTAAGCACTAGCACTAACAAAGAAGAAGAGGAGTTAAGTGAGGAAGAAGAGTATGAGCTAGGCAATCATGAAAAGGCACAACAGGGTTTCAAAAAATATGAAGACTTCTATATGATGGAGTACATGCCATTGAAGACTAATAAAACCTTGATGCACCACCAAGTTTCTTGGGTGTTGGATTAATACATAGACAAGCCCCTATTTGAGGTTTCAAAAAAATAACTTCAGAGCACCAAGAAGCTAGAGGAAGGTCATGACTACTAGCTCATAAATCCTTGAGACATGAAACTTGTGAACTCAAAAAACACCATAATTAAGATTTCCTCCTCAACATCACGTAATAACATCATCAATGATGTTCAAACCAATATTTGGAAGAAGATAACATAAGAGGCTAAGAAGGAACCTAAAGCAATAAGGCTCAAACTTAAACAGCTAGTCGAGCATGTAGAAGAGGTAGAGCCATTACTTTTAGATGGTGTGGATACCTCAGGGATGAAATAGGTTAACAAGGTCTATGTTTTTATAGAGAAGATTCTTCCTTAGATAAGACCAACACTAGAGGAGGCTTAAGACCCCTATGAGACCATAAAGCAAGAATTGAACAAAAAGCTATATGTGGTAGAAGACTTCTTTTCCAAACTAGAAGATGGCATGGATGAAGCAAACACCATAGTTTGTAAATTTTCCACCCAAGTAACAATCATCGATGCATGACTTAAAAAGGCAAGGGAGGAGAAAGATGCCTTGTTCTAACGCTTCTTCATGGTAATAAAAAATGAGTGCGTCTAAGTGATGGTGAAGGTTAACACCACAAGCTCCCAATTAAAGACCTAAGAGGACTTATAGGCTCTCTTTCATGCCTTCCAAACAAAGGCTAGTGAGTAAGGGGATATCCTAGATAGTGGAGTAAGGTGATCAAAGGAAAGTCTTGAGGACTTTCCAAAGTAATTATAAAACATGGATGTGCTCACCCTTGAAGCTTCCTGTAATGAGGCAGATGACACCATTGAAGAAGTTAATCTCACTATATAGGGCTTTAAAAACTTCAAAGTAGAATTAGAGTAGGTTGCACCTAAGTTTTATGCACCAAAGGCACTAAAAGACTAGTCTAGGGTAGACTAGCAATTTTGTATATGGTAATGTTGGCTTTTGTAATAACTAGGCGGATCATGTCACCTCGACATATCTTAGTGTGAGGTAATATTATGGATTGATTGCTCCATTTTCATACCTTTTAATACCAACTTAAGGAATCCTCAAGGAGCTCATGCCAGATAGAAGGTAGTTACATGGCATCAACCTTTAAAAGACATCCCTATAGGAACTTGTACATAGAGGCTCAAGAAGAACATGCGTTAGAGTTATGGAACATGTGGGATAGTGACCCCCAATGACAACTCATCATCTGGTGTACCCTCATCTAACTTGGGCAACATAGTGGAGTTGGTGGGACAACAATTCCCAACAATAGCTCATCACTTGGCACGTGCCCATCTGACTTGGTGAAAATACACCCTTTTGCCTATAAAAGGAGGTAATTATTTGAATAATAAAAGAGGAAATTAATATAGTGAATCTCTACTAAAATGGAGAGCCATCATTAGCATTTTGTAATTTATATGAACTAGGTTAGGTGTTCTAGATGAATAGCCCAAGCTCGCCTATGAGCCACTAGGCATTAGTAAGGTTAAATACAAGCACTTACTCTACTTTCATGTCTTGAACTTTGTATATTGAACTATGGGCCATTGAATAACTTTATTGAAGTAATGGAGTGTTGATTCTTTCAATATAAATAGCATTGTGATATGTTGTGACTTAGTTTTATGTGATAAATGATATAGTTTCTTTACTTTGAATGTATTATGATATAAAGGTTTATCCTTAGTCGTTAATGGTGTTCTTCTACCATATAATGACTTTAGACTACCTGAAAATAGACTATGTTGGAACCAAAATGTGCTAACATCTTAAGATCCACACCTAGATCACTACCTTGAAGAATAAGCACTTGAACCCAAGCCATTCCCATGACTCATCTAAATGGATAAATTACCCTTAACTTGCTATTCCCATAGTTTAAAACATCAAGATATTTGTCTAACTAGATATGAACTTGCATTATAGGACTTATGCACTTGAGAAGGCTCATGCTTATTGAAGCTACCTATAATACCCTAGTATTGACATGTAGCTTGAGCCCATCTTGCCAATGACTAAACCCATTTAAAACCCAAGTTGTGTTATGTTTCAACTAGCCCAACATGGGCTCGATCCCTTCACTATTATACTTTCAGTGAGTGCACAAGGATTGCACCTTGTGTGAAATTAATGCTAATGTAGTAGCATGTTAAATTTTGTGCACTAGACACTACTATGCTCTTGCCTAGCTATACTAAGTATAGAACTGACTTGGCTTGATTGCTAAGCATGTGACTAAGTATAAAAGCTAAACAAGCGAAATAAACTACAAAAATATTCACTAATGGGGTCTCCAAATATCATTAAGTCTAAATTGAAGAGGAGGATAATCCCAAAAACAATTTCATGACTGTATGGGGTTGCTTCAATTATAACATGATGCCCTTTGGACTCAAGAATGCACTAATCATGTTCTCTAGAATGGTGATCACTACATTTAAAGACTTCATCCACAAGTTCCTCCAAGTGTACCTTGATGATTGGACTATGTATGGGATAGTAAAGTACCATTATGAAAACATTGCCTTATGTTTTAAAGGTGTTAATAATTATATATATACTTGAACCTTAAAAAGTGCATCTTTATGAAACCTTTCAAAACCTTGCTTGGGCATATCATCTATAAAGATGGTCTAGTCATTGATCTTGTAAATATTTCCATAATAATTCAACTCTTGAATCCTTCCACATAAAGAGATGTTCGTGCCTTTCTTGGTCATTATGGATATTATAGAAAGTTCATAAGGAACTATGTAAAGATTAAAATATTGTTAGAGGATATCTTGCATAAGGATGGCCCATTCTATTGGGGCACAACATAAGATGATGCCTTTAAAACTTAGAATCTCAAGTTGGCTAGAGTGCCTATCCTATAATCTATTGACTGGATGACCCCATTCCATGTCCATTCTGATACATTTTTCTCTATAATTGGTGTTATTTTGGTGTAACTTGGTAAATGTATAATGGATCATCCCATCTCCTTCACTAGCAAAAAATTGACAAAGGTGGAGCAAAACTATACCACCACTGAGCATGAGGTACTGGCCATGGTCTATGCCCTACAAAAATTTAGGCAATATTTATTAGCAACCCTATTTTTATTTTTCATAGACTATGAGGCACTTAAGTACCTCATGAACAAACTTGTTCTCCATGGGCACACTTGTAGATGGATAGCTCTATTTCAAAATTTTCAATTCTTATTTGTCATCAAGCCTATAAAATAGAACTTAGGACCTGACCATTTATCATGTATTGACTCTAGCGATGCAATAACACTGATCAAGGATGACATGCCAAATGCACAACTTTAGAAGGTCTAGCGTGTCCTTGAGGACTTAGTAGACATAAATGATTTTTTGACATCTAAATCTACAACCTAGACTATCACAACCAAAGATAAGAAACAACTCATCATTCACGTCACTCCCTTTTAGCTCATTAGTAAGGAATTGTACAAGCTAGGTCGAGATAAAGTCTTATGATGATATGTTTTAGAACATGAAAGGAAATTTATTTTAATTGAAGAACATGAAGGGATAGCATGAGGCCATTATGCTAGAGATGCAATGACATGTAATCAAGCTTGTGTAGCCAATTTTATTCCAAGATGAAAATTTTTATGCCAAGGCATGTGATGTATACCAGTGCATAGGAAATCCAAACCACTAGGATGAGATTCCTCTCATTCCCATTCTTACCTAGGCACCTTATGAAAAATGGGCCTTTAATTTTAATGGGCCAATCACTCACGTAGCAAGGTAAATAGGTGCAAGATATATTTAGGATATGATTGACTACTTCACAAAATGGGTCGACGTAGTGCCAACCATAAACTGCATAGTTTCCATAGTTTTAAGGTTCATATGGGAGAACATCATAATTCACTATAGGTGCCCACTCAACTTGACTAGAGATCGAGGCACACACTTCATCAATGAATCTATGTATATCTTTCTGACCAAATACATGGTAGTGCACCATAAGATAATACCTTATCATCCACAAGTGAGAGACATAGCTGAGGTATTTAAAAATATCCTAAGAATGTGCCTTACAAAGATTTGAGATGTTGGTTGCAAGGATTAGGATGATTGAGTGTCTACAATACTATGGGCATATTGCATAACCTATAAGCACCTTAACAAAGTGACACCATTTCAACTAGTATTTAGTGCTGAGGTCATTCTACCAATGGAGTTCTTGGTTCCATAATTACACATTGCATGAATTGGTCATTTGGATGACCAAGAATTATTGAGTGTAAGGTTGGAGGATTTGGAGCACTTGAATGAGGTGTGTGCCTAAGTAAGATGGAGCTAGTAGATAGAGAAGGCATGTTAGAATTTATGGTATGATAAGCACATTACATGCAAGGTAATATTTGGAGGAGCATTGGTCTTACTCTATGACTCCAAGTACCTCAAGAACCTAGGAAAGCTACAAATTAGGTGGATGGGTCCATATGTCATCCAAAACATATTAGAAACTGGTGCATGCAAGTTTCACACATTTTCAGGTGAAATGTTCCCTAAAAATTTCAATGACAACTAATTAAATCCATAGAGATAATAGGATGGTGTTTGAACCAATAGACACTGACTTCCTAGTCACAAGTTGGTTGTGTTATGCTGAATCGATTCCCTTATAATTTGTGTTATATTCTTAATGAGTAATTAAACAACACTTTGAGGCCTAGTGATTAGATATTTTATCACCTCCACACATAAATCCAATCGAGTAAGTAAAATATAAATGATTTATAAAGTTCCTAAGGCTATACATCTAAGTGATGGGTGAGTGAAGCTTACCAAATTCTAAAAATAGGTACATAAGATCCTATTATGTAAGCATTTGAGAAGAAAGGCACTTTTAGGCATGTAGGAGAATTACTCTAGAACTTTCATGTATAATACTAGTTAGGTGAGTTGAGTAAGGTTTATTTATAAGCACCTAAGGCCAAACACCTAAGTTTTTGGGTATATAGAACTCACCAGACTTTTAAAATATGAGTACCAATTAACATAGAGAGGTGCATAGAATGCAAATGCGTAAGAGGTAGAAAAAATATGCACACTATGATCATGTGAAAAAGATAAAAATAAGAGAGTAAAGTGTTGGAATTCCAATGAAAGGGATTTTTATGGGGTAGGATAATCCAAGGCAAGAGATAAAAGTGCAGAGAAATCAATTATGATAGAAAAATGCACTTGAAATGAAAGTGCAATAGAAATAAAAAAAATTGAATTGTGAAGGTTGAATCGCATGCATGTGAGGTGTTGTGCCCAGATTTACATAAGGAAGGTGAAATTCGTGCCAAGTAAAAAAAGAGGAAAATATCAACAAGACAAGCTGGCATCCACCCAAAGATAGGCAGGAAGTGACCATTTAAACTATGTGTCACTTCACCAAAAATACCATTAGAGAAATTGCTGAATTGATGATAGAGGCACAAAGATATGTAGTAAATTCATAGGTGGCATTATAATTTTAAGGATTTCATGGGTCATTACATATTTTAAGAAATATAGATGCCACTATGCCATTAATCACCTGTAATTAAGAAGGTAGCTAAATTGGGGGTATAAAATAGTAAAAGGCCAACTGGTTTAGATTACAAAACTCAAGTTAACTTGCACCCAAAATGTAGAGTATAGAACAAGAGCTGAACTAGAGCCAAAGCAAACAAATGTCACCAATGTATGTACCCAAAGGGGAAAGCTATCAAGGATGAGGAGGATGACTCTAATCACCCTGGCATCCATCCCCTTTAGAAAGAAGTGATTCTCGGGTGCATCCACATTCTCTATTATGAGATAAAGCTAATAAATAAGGGAATGTACCCTAAGAAGGATGATGACATCCCCCTTTGGATCAGTGAAGAAGGAAATATATCACTAGTATTCCATAGAAAATCTCCCTAGAAGAATTAGGGAGAAAGATTAGAGGAAATCTAAGAGTGCCTTGGGTTAAAGATCACCTTTAGCTATAAAGCAACTCCCTCTGCCCCTAAGAAGAAGAGCATGACCTTTACACCAGGGATTTCTTCATCCAACAAAAGGGAGAAGAAGAATAATTCTAATGTGATAGTTGAAATTCCCATGATAACTTTGGAAAAATGGAAGTGTAAGAGGTGCATGAGGGAATGGAAGCACAAGCGATGCACAAAGAAATGGAGGAGGAAGAAGTAACAATGAGAGCTTACATCATCCAAGAAGAAGTAGTAGGAGAAGAACCTAGTGCTAGGGAAGATAAAGAGGAGAAAAGGAGGGTGTGTAAAGATCAAGGTATGAGAGAGGTAGAAATACTAGAGGTGCTTGTGCTGGAAAAGAGAAGGGAAACCATGAGGGTAAGGGGCATGACCCAGAAAGAGATCGAGAAAATAGAGGATGAGGAGATAAAGGTTGAGGAAGAGAAGGCCTTAGTGTTATTAAAGAAGAGGAACACTAAGAAAATGAAAGTGGCCTAGGAGGAAAAGGATAGGATAGAGAAGGAATAAAATAAGGTTACTGCAAGCATGGAACTAAAGAAAGAAACAACAAAAAAGACACATAGGTCCCCTGCCATCACAACAAAAGAAGCTATATCATAGGTGCAGCCAAGTAGTGAAGAGGTGATTATAGATAATGAAGATAATATTAACACCTTATAAGAATAAATGGAGAGTTTTTAAGGAACCCAATAGAAGTAGGAGGGAAAAGCTAGTACCGAACAAGAGAAAATGAATGAAGGGGATAAGTCTGAAGAACCCCTCTAGATAAAGAAGAGACCTTAGAGGACCATGATAAAGAAAGTGATATCACTGAAGAGGAAGAAGAATAGATAGATCTAGCCATCACTAAAGAAGAAGGTGCTGAGCCAAGCCTAATAAAAAAGGCACAAAAGGGATGGACCAATGAGGACTACTACATGTTTGAGTACATACCCCCTAGAGCTACCACAACTAGGACACACTAATAGCTGTCATTTTTTTGATAGTTATATGGATGAGAATAATTTTGAGGTGACATAAATGACCATACTAGGCATAGATCAATCAAAATAAGGATATGATAGCCTTCTCATAAAACCCTACATGATGAACCTAGTTAAGTCAATGAATGCACTCATGTGAATGGCATTCAAAGTAGCATAAAATAACATAATAAAAAATGTTAGGGATTCAAAATGGAAGAAGATACTGCTAGATGTAGAAAGGAAGCAAAGGATTTGAATTTTAAGATACAACAACTAGACAAGTGTATCAAAGCACCTGATCCATCCCTCTTGAGTGATGTTGACACTTTATACCTCTTTGAGGTTGACAAGATATGCATTCTGGTGGATCAGATGCTCTCAAGGTTAAAAGTAGAGTCAATGTTAGAAGAGGAGAATCCATGAACCAGTTATAGAGAGATCTAGATGGAAATTTTTAAGAGGTTGAAGACCTCTTCATAAAACTTTAAGAGGGAACAAATTCAGCCAACGTAATCTTCCTTTGGTTCTCTAATTAGGCATTAGCCATAGATGCATGCCTAAGGTAGCCAAAGGGGGAAAAGGAGGAGCTAATGGTGTAGGTGTACATGGAAAGTAGGTTATAACACCCCCAAATAATGGGAAGGGTTAATTCCTTGAGCACATATATTAAAGATCAAGAACAAATCCTATAAGCACTCTTTTGTGCCTTGCAAACCAAGGCTTGTGAACAAGGAGAAATCTTGGGCAGAGGGGTTGTAAAAGCCAAGGAAAACCTCAAGGCCTTCTAAAAGGAAATGGAGAAGATATATGTGCTTACACTTAGCACCACATCCATGGAGATTAATATCATTATTGAATAAGTCAATCTCACCATCAAGGGGCTTTGAGGACTTCAACACTAAGCTGAAAGAAAGCATGCTCGAGTTCTATGTGCCAAGAGTGTTAAAAGACTAGTCCAAAGATGGACTAGAAATTTTGTATGGGGTAATGTTAGGCCCAAAATTCATCTAATTATGGATCCATGCCAACTCATTAGGAACCTTAGTGTGAGGAAATAACTTGGTATTATTGTTGTTTTGACATCTTTTTGTGCCAACTAGAGGAATCTTTGTAAACCTTGCACCAACTGGTTAGAGATTAAGTGGCAGTTAGATTTGCAAGGAATCCATTGGGATAGACAAAACATGGATATTATAGTACAAATGGTACAAGGTGAGGGAGCTATAAAAATCTTAACCAACACTCCAACTTAGCTCATGACGTGCACTCTCCACCCTAGCTCAAAGATGCTTCTATGGGCTATAAATGTTGAACTTGATCCAGTTAGCAGAAGGGGATAAAAGTAGAGAATCTCTATCAAATTGAATATATATATATTTTAATGAAAACTATTGGCATAAAATTTAGCATGGATACCTATGAGGATCCACATTATAGTGCCCAAGCTCACCTATGAGTGTTTAGGCCGTTAGTAGTTGTATATGAGCGTGTTCTTTATGTTATTGATATGTACTCTATTTCTTGAATCTTATTAAATGAAGAATGGAATTACACTTAATTGAATCTTGATCTAGGTTATTTAGTTATGGTTGTATTCACTAAATGTGAATTAGTTGTGCATTGTTTGCCATAGTGATAATGGATAAGTTTTAATATAGTAATGCTAAACTCCAATAGCCTTTCAGTTTAGCTCGTTAATGACATCCCTATGGAAATGATGACATCAACAAAACTTAAAGATTAGCCTAAGTATGGGAGAATTAATGTGCCTAAGCTTTGATGCCCTTGTCATTCATGATAGATTAAGCATGAACCTATGATACAAAACACCTCCCTTTACACATCAAAGCATGAAATAGCACTAAACCCAATAACCACAAGGTATATGCCCTTAAAATCCTAGAACTAGCCCAAATCAGGATTGCACCAATGACTTTATCAATAGTATTATTGCAATGACCATCCCAATTCAGTCCTAAGTTCCTTCTCTATTGTGCTTCAAATGAGTGCATAAGGATTGTGCCTTATATGGATTGAAGCCAGCATTGTCAAGTAACAAATGTTGAGTGGTTTAGGATTAATCTATGTTTGCACTTAGTTATAACAAATTGAGAACTGATTTGGACAACTTGACAAGTGCCTAACAGAGTAATTGAATTAAGTGACCAACTTTTATACAACAATTATTTCAATTTTTTGTTAGTCCTTTTGATTTACAGTCTACTCAAGTGTTTAACCCTTTTTTGGAAATGATTAAGGGTTAGGTATAGAATAGCCTAAACAAACTAACGAGAATACTATTATCATGAGAATGCCAATTAAATGAATTTAGGAATATAATAATATTATGATAATATGATAAATATACCAAGGTTAAGTGCACAAAGTTGAGGGACAAAAAGTGGCCTACTCGTGGACATGATTTTCCTTAAATTTTATAAATTTGAACTTCTATAGATAATTTGATATATCTACACTCCAAATTTAAAAATGGTGTAAGAACATAAAATATAGAATTTCAAGTCTAGTTTCCAAATGACAAATGTTTTTTAAAAATGGTTAAGTATAACTAAGTTAAAAATATAAAATTTGAAGAGGAACTCTTTTTTTTTAGAAAACATAATAGATAGACAGACGTACTGTGCACCATTTTTTGAGCAACATTTAATATTATTTGAAACCCTTTAATAAAAATGCAGATAATATATTATAGTATGTCACCTATATTTTTTTTTAATTTTTAAATGAATACCTTTTTTAAATGAGTTTTTCAAGAAAATAGATCTTAAAAACTGAGAAAAAAATAGATAGTCATCCGTGTTGTGTGCCTAACTACCTAAAAAAAATGAAAATCATTTTTTTTGAATGTGTGTAGAATTAGGCCTAGTATGTTACCATATATCTTGTTTTTCATTTAGATCAATGAAACAAAAATTACATGAACATGTATAGGCATGTATATTTGTGGCATGTAGTAGCCTAAAAAAAACATAGTTAGATATCAACATAGTTTGAAACCTTAAATTAGTCCAAAAATTATAAAAATCATATTTTTGTAAAGAGAAGAGTGTGATCATCATGATGGTATTAATTTTTTAAATTTTCACATTGAAATTATTATTGTATTTGGCAATCAAATTTGAAATTTATTGTATTTTTATTGTACCTTTCAAAACTCGATCGTACATTGATAGTCCAAGCCTTTGGATCAGGTATCCAATCCATTCCCAAGCTAAAAGTCATGGAAATTGAATTCAAATTCAAATACCACAATAAAATTATTAATGTGATCACATTATTAAATATGTTATCAATGTGATCATGTTAATAACATGATCGCATTATAGATTCTCAACACCCTAAAACCCGAATATGAGCCATTAGGCCTAGTAGTCTTAAGATCAAATATTGGTTGATTAATATTGTTATTTATGACCAATGTTTTTGTCAAGAATTGATAGAATTAATGATAATTGGATATTTATTAACCTATGAATCAATTTATATGTATGGTGTGCAGTCGGGCCAATTGATCTTGAATTGACATTAGATGGACAAATTTCCTTGGATAGAGCTTGGTTGGCCCCAATTATGTTTCAAAATAAACTAAATACTTGGTTTTTTATAATATGGTGTGTAATTAGAGACCCAATTGACATCATATTTACATAATTCCTTTTTCAAGGCTCATTTAACCCCAATTGTGTATTAGATTGAACTAAATATTCAATTAGCTTAATATGGTGTGCTATCAAAGCCCTTATTGACATCATATTGAAGAAATTCCTTGAATGGGGACCAATTACTATTAGTTATAGATTATATTGAAGAAAATACTTGATTAGTTGAATATGATGTGTAATTAGGGAAAAATATTCACAATGGACATTAGATGGACACAATTCCTTACATGAGGTGAAAAATGACTTGATTGATATTAGGTAGAAGTAGTTAATTATATAGGACTTGGTTGTCCATAGTTATGTATAGTATTGAAAAAAATATAAATTGATTTAACATGGTGTAATTAGAGCCTTAAATGACATTGGATGGATGTAATTCCTTGCTTTGGGATTGAGTGGCCCCAATTGTATATCATATTGAACCTAAATACTTAATTGGTTCAATATGGTGTGTAATCAAGGATAATGGAACCCAACCAACATTATATGGAAAAAATTAATTTCATGGGGCTCAGTTGCCCCTAATTATGTATAAGATAAAACCAAATACATGAATAGCTAAATATAATTTATAATTGGGGCCAATGAAGTCATAATTGACATTAGATGTATTCAGTTACTTGTATGAACCTTGGTTGGCCATAATTGCATATTCAACTAAACTAAATACTTGGTTGATTAAATATGTTATGTATTTGGGACCAATAGAGCCCCTTGTTGATAGTAGAAGGATGAAATTCCTTACACAAGGCTTGTTTTGACTAAATTTCATATCATATTAAACCAAATATTCTTTCAATTGAGTTTGGTGCACAATCAAAATGTCAATTATTATTAGATGGATGTGATTCCTTAAAAAGGGTTTAATTGGTCCTAATTTCATATAATATTGAATCAAACACTCAATTATTTGAATAAGGTGTGTAATTAGGACCCTAATTAAAATTATGTGACCTAATTCCTTGGGCAAGCCTCGATTGGCCCCAATTTTATGTATTATCTAGAACTTAATACTCAATTGGTTCAATATGGTATGCAATCAGGGCCAAGTAAGCCCCAATTTTCATTATATATGAATGTAATTCCTTCCACATGGCTCCTTTTAACTGAATTGCATATCAAATTGAAAAATTACTTATTTTTTTAATATGGTGAGCACTTGGATCCCCAATTGATATCATATGGATGAAATTCCTTACAATGAGGCTTAGTAGGCCCCTAGGATAAATTTAACCCCAATTAACATCCTTTATATTTAGTAAGAATTAGGTTCACAGGGATAAACTTGGTTAAAATTACATCACTCATTACCATAACTAACTTCATAGGCTCAATTTGTGATGATGTGGGGGATAATTGATCCAAAATTCACATTTTTTTTCTCATAGATCTAGGTTCAAGGAGCTCAAATTTTCCCCAATCACCATCATGATTATACCTTATATACCCCAAAACTTATACCTTAAGCCCCAATCCCTAAATTTAATAATACGTAAACTCTAAACCTTAAATATAAACTCTTTAAACCTTGAAGAAATCACTTTAACCCAAATTAACATCATTTAAACTAAGAATTAAGTTCATAGGGCTCAATTTGGTTAAATCACACAACTAATTACCCCATTTGACCAATTCACTCAATCTACATGAAGATATCCATGGTATAATGACAACCCAAAAACACATTCTACAGTCATCAATGATTTTAAGTGATTCAAATTGTCCTCAATTATCTTTACAATTGACCTTGTGTACCCTAAACCATATATACATTAAAACCTAAGCCATAAAGCATAAACCCTAAAACTATACCCTAAATTGTAAACCATAAGCTTTCCCTATTTACCCATTTCAATTTAATCCCATATAACATTCTTTGTAGTGAGAATAGGTTTGAACATGGCATAGAGTGATTAGACATGAATATATAGGTCCTTAAACCTAAACCCTATGCCCTAATCCCTAAAACATAAATTATAAGCCCTACATCGTAATGTACACTACATGATGAAAGCATACATGCCTTACAATATAACTGATTTTATCATGAGATGTCATAAAATGCATTTTTTAAACCTATGGCCAAAACTTAGCCTTTGGAGTACCAATCTAGCTATGCATCTAAAGTAAATTGGGGCTATTTTGAGCCCATTCAACCTAATTAACCAAATAAGAGGATCTAGTTGATTATTTTAATTATGGCATTTGACCCCAATTTGAACCCCTAAAATAACAAGATATGATTTGGGGTAAAATCAAAAGATTGATCTTTTATCATGAATTGATCCAATTAGTTAATTTCTGTAATTCCCTACATGATCTAGGCAAAATTGAGCCCCTAAACCAAGTTTATGGATCAATTATTTGTATGACATGTATGCAACATGTACATGGAATAAATGGCCATACTTTAATTAGAAATGGAAACACGAAGGTAATCAAGTCATAAATAGGTGAACAAGCAGCTCAAATATTCTTTAATTACCTTAGTGATTAGACCCTATATCTGATATCTTAACCCATAAACCCTATACCATTAAATTTAACCCTAAACCTATACTATTTACATTAAACCCTAGGCCATAATACCATAACCCTAAACCCTTTAAATTATAGAATTTAAACCCTAAACCAATAAATTTATCCCTAAATAACATCATTTATATATAGTAAGACTTAGGTTCATAGGAATGACATTGGTCAAAATTACATCACTAATTAAACCACAATTAACTTAATTGTCTCAATTTTTGATGATGTGGGGGCTAATTGAAATCAAAATTAGATTCTTTACTCATAGATATAAATTTAAGGAGCTCAAAATTTCCCCAATTACATTCATGATTGTACCTTATACACCCTAAAACCTATACCCTAAACCCTAACCCTTAAAATTCCTAATCATTAAAATCTAAACCATAAATATAAACTCTTTAAACCTTAAACAAATCATTTTAGCCCAAATTAACATCATTTAGACTAAGAATTAAGTTCGTAGGGCTAACTTTAGCCTTAATTACATGACTTATTGCCCCATTTGATTAATTAACTCAATATTCATGATGGCATCTATGGTATAATGACAACCCAAAAACACATTCTATAGTCACAAATGGGTCCAAGTGATTCAAATTATCCTCAATTATCTTTATAATTGACCCTATGTACCCTAAACCATATATACATTAAAACCTAAGCCCTAAACAATATACCCTAAATTTTAAACCATAAGCTTTCCATATTTACCAATTGATTTAGTCCCAATTAACATCCTTTGTAGTAATAATTAGGTGAACACATGGCATAAAGTGATTAGACAATTTATATATAGGTCTTTAAACCTAAAGCCCATGCCCTGATCCCTAATCCCTAAAACATAAATTGTAAGCCTTATGCCCTAATGACCAATACATGATGCAAACATACATGCCTTATGATTTAACTTATTTTATCATGAGATGTCATAAAATGCATTTTTTAAAACTATGGCCAAAACTTAGCCTTTGGAGTACCAATCTTGTTGTGCATATGAAGTAAATTGGGGTATTTTGAGCCCCTTCAACCATTATGAATGACTATAAAATGTGATTTGGGGGTTTATCAACTCCAATTTTACCTAATTTCCATTATGATTGTACCTTATATATCCTAAAAACTATACCCTAATCCCTAACACTTAAAGTTCCTAATCCCTAAACACCAAACCATAAATATAAAAACTTTAAATGTTGAACCAATCATTTTAGCCCAAATTAACATCATTTATATTAAGAATTATAGATTTGTGATTCACCCTATGTACCCTAAACCTAAGTCCTAAACACTATACCCTATATTATAAACCAAAAACTTTCCCTATTTACCAATCAATCTAGTCCCAATTAACATCCTTTGTAGTAAAAATTAGGTTCACACATGGCATAGAGAAATTAAACCTTATATACACCCTTAAACCCAAACCCTACATTCCCTAATCCCTAATCCTTAAACCTAAAACATAAATTATAATCCCTAATCCTTAAAACATAAATTATAGTCCCTAATCCATAAACCCTATGCACTAATTCCTGAATCCCTAATCCATAATCCCTTATCTATATTAAGTATAATGTGATTATGTTATTCTTAATATAGGCAACACTCAATTCTAATTGCCAATTACTAACCCCAAATGTTATATTAAAAATAACATGATCATGTTATTGGATAATGTGATCTCATTATTAGATAACATGATTGTGTTATTATATAACATGATTGTGCTATTATTAATATAAGATTCTCAATATGTTGGATGGATTAAAACCTTATAAAGAACATAACATGATCAAATTATATAATGTGATTGAATTATGATTATTTTATACTAAGATAACTTCTCAATGACTATTTTTAACCTAAGTTGAGAATTCTATCCCCACAAACATTCTCTACATACTTCTACAAGATCATGATACTTGTGTACTTGACCCTAAATTTGAAAAAATTTCAACTGTCCTTTTTGATGGGTGACGGATCACATTTCAAGAGGAAAAGGAATATTTTTAATAAAAAACACTAAAGGAATTAGAAGATTTGAGAGATAAAGACAAGATACGAATTCAAAATATTCATGGTAAACAAGGTACACACACTAATCTTGATGAACCATATGCCATAGATAATGAGCCAATTGAAAATAATGAATTAAAAAATGATGAAATTGGCCATAATCAATTGAATAATATTGAAATTGACCATAATGAAATGAATAATAATTAAATTAAAAAAAATGAATTAGTTAATGTTGGAAGTTAACATTGAAAGTTTTAAAGTTTTTTATTTTGTTGATGATGAGTCTATGTATGATGCTTCACTCCCCATGAATTAAGAAAATTTGATGGAAAAAAATAATGATGAAATTAACCATCAGGACAATTTCATAAAAACATATAATAAAGAAATTAACAATGAAGAAAATGTCATCCCACTTCTAAACAATGAAAGTAATAATGATTTTGAAACACCCTCCCAACAAAATCCACCATTGCCAACACCTCCAAGAATTGTGCATAGAAAAGGCAAGTACTTAATTAAATTTGATGAAAATACCAATACATAAAAAAATGTCTGATCACCATTCAAGAAGACTGGCTCAACAAATTTGGGATTCTTTCATAATTTGGAGTATGATAATCAAAGATGTTAATTATTTGTTTCATTGATAAAATTGATTAAGATGAGACCTATAATGTACACATTAGGACTAACAAAATATAACATGGATGATTAACATAATGAAATTATTGAAAATCTACATGACGCATATCATATTGTATGCCTAAAATCATGCACCAAAGATTGTAATGTTGCTCAGTGTATACTTACAAATTGTACAGTAAGTGACAAAATAAGGAAAAAATGAATGGTTTCAAAAACAAGCTAAACACTTAATATAAATAGAAAAAAAATAATGAAAGCAATTGAAATATGTGAAAAATGTAATGAACATAATACCAATGAGCTCTAGGCATTCTCTAGTAGACTTCCATGAAAGGACAAGGCTATGGCCGATACTATCAAATATTCACTTTCTCAAATTTGGAAAGACAATACAAGAGTTTTGCCCAATGAAAGAGATGTGAAAATAAGAGTTGGTTCTCACAATTTTGAACTATATCCAAAATATTTATTGGATATGACTTCAAAACAATTGTACTCTAAATTTTTGAAAAAAAATCCATAAATTTCTATTTTTCAAAGATATTTTGATATGGAAAAACCTTTTATGTTAAAATAAATCACACAAAAACCACTTGTTATTGTATGCAACATGTTGAATTTTCAATACACTATAATGTTTTTTGCCATATTCATTATACTTTGCATACTATCAACATTTTGCAAAAGTGTGGCATTAAATTTCCACCAAAATTAGTTAGGGAATTTATTCCAACTATCTTTTACAAAAGATCGAATGGACAATTATTTTACAACAAATAATGTTTAAATGGAAATTTTAACATTTATGGGGGATTAACAAAATTAAAAAAATGTATCCATGAAGAGATTATAAGTGAAATTGGATAATAATTAGTTGGTTTAAGCAAATATAAATCAGTGACTTATAAGTAAAAGATGACAAGTGAGCTTGTTACAAAAAATATAATTGTTTTTGATTTTTTGGTTAAATTTATGGAGAATATTGTTTATGAGTATGCAAGGAACACATATAGGGATACGTGGTTGGATAAACATTTCAAGATAATCAATGATACATTCCCACTTGGTTCAATTGTTTCAGTAGTTGATTTTGCTGAAAATTACACATTCAAACTTCAAATGGAAGTTCAATCATAGTATTACAACTCATCACGAGTTGCCGTATTCATGTATATAGCATTCATGTATGCACTTAATAGCACTGAGAAATAATAGAAAATATTAAGGGAGTACCATTACTATATTAGCAATGATAGATCACATTATTTATAGTATGTGCAAGGTTGTTTACATAAGTTCTATGAGAAATTAAGTCAGAGGAACATTAATTTTAATCAACATTACATTTGGTCAAACAATCTCACATCATAATTCAAAAATGCATGGATGTTTTATTGGTTGAGTAGGATGCATGTTTCCACCAGTTTATAACACATTTGAAGTTTCACTAAGGTTGTCCATGGAAAAGGGGATCATGATGGTGATGGAGCATGTGTAAAAAGAGTATTGTAAAGGAGGAGTTGAAATTTAAAGAGGGTGTTCATTTGTCAAATGCAAAACTTTGGTTGAATGGTGTAATGATAACATGTGTTATGGTGCTCAATCAAATTCTACCAATCCTAGACATTTATGTTTAATGGAGGAAGAACAATTGGCAAAGTATGATGATTGTATTAATCTAATAGGTTCAATTGACCTCCAC
This sequence comes from Torreya grandis, assembly GCA_037957365.1. Classification (NCBI taxonomy): domain Eukaryota; kingdom Viridiplantae; phylum Streptophyta; class Pinopsida; order Cupressales; family Taxaceae; genus Torreya; species Torreya grandis. Next base: position 836,985 of record JARHVA010003351.1, on the reverse strand, counting down.
TCATTTCATAGCTCAAATACAAGTTCTTAAACTGCTCATACAAGATATTTGGCATGTTTTTATTTTGCATGCATGGAATCTATTTGGAATGAGTATGAGTCATAAGAGTGGGTGGATGATTAGAGTTCTAAATCTCTAATTCCAATAAACACATATTAGGTTCCAACAACATTACAACTTAAAAATATGACATCATCAAATGACTTTGACCATGTATTTGATCTAGTGTATCCAAATAAAATAGTTTTCATTATGTACAATCTATTCTCATTATATATCTTCATATTATCACTAAAAATGATTTTTTGTGACATGGGGAATGTTTTTAAACTTATTGAAAATGAGGATAATGAATAAATCACTAAGTACTACTTGTGTGAGTGTGTAGAGAGAAAGAAAAAATTGACTTCCCCAGTTATAGATGGAGAAAACATTGACTATCCCACTAGGTCAGTGGTAGTCACTAGAACTTGGTTTAGATGATATCCTATAAAATATTCAGATCAATGGTTGTTTGAAGAGTTTGAAACACACATGAAGATACTACACTATTTAAATTTTATTCTTACAATGAATATTCAATTATAAAAATATCATGGGAGGCCATTAAATAGGAAACTATGGAAAATTTAGGAGTCAGACCATGAAGTTATTATTGATACTATCAAGGTTAGAGAAGATCCTAGTGGTTAGTTGGATTGAAATACATATGTATGTTGAATTTTAAAATGTAGATGTAATCAATTTTACCAATTGTTTTTTGTTTTCTATTTTAGTACATATAAATTTCATTTTTAATTACACACTAACAATGTTTTGTAGGTTAGTGGTGATAGATAACCTTCCACCTTCACATGGTTGGCACTATTAGTAAATAATTCTATATTATTGAAGCTAATATAAACATAGGTTGGATGTGATCAAAGCTCAGGAAATGGCTTACAATTTTTATTTTATGGGTAGTTAAAATTAGGCTAAAAATTACATTTTTCTTATATTGAGAAGGTGTTCTTGAAGCTAGAATGGGTGGTGGGTTTGTTGATCAGGCCTAAAGAGAGGCCAAGAACCTGGTATTAGACATTATCCACCCCTTAGATGTATTTGAAGTGTCATTTTTCACTCAAGAAGAATCAGAACTAGAGTTCTATAACCATAACTTAAACTTTAACAACATTTATTGTTAATGTTTCTACTTTGTGGAATGGTAGTGAAAATGCACTTCTAGGTGGATTTGAACATTGTGGTAGTGTGATAACATGTAATTTTCCTATCAATATGTAATCAAAATAGTATATTCATAGGTGGAGGTCTCAGAGTAGAAATTCCATTTGGAGCTCAAGAAGTTGCTTGTTCACTAATAAAAAGTTGCATTTTTAGACCTATCACTACAACTTGTCTAACAGATTGATCTTGAAACTTCCACTTGAGTGATCTAAGGTAAAATTAGAGGGATTAAATAGGTAGGGGAAATATTTGATGATTCATGAAAATAACTTACAATTTTTTTATGAGTGTTTGAACCTAGACTAAAAAATTACATTTTTCTTATATTGGGAAGGTGTTCTTAAGGCTAAAATGGGAGGTGGGTTTGTCGATAAGGATCAAAGGAAGGATACAAATCTATTTCTAGATGTAATCCACCCCCTGTATGTGTTATTATTTTAATTTTTCACTTAGGAAGGATAAAAACTAGAGTTCTACAACCATAACTTAAACTTTGACAACATTTGATGTCAGTGTTTCCACTCTCCAAAATGGTAGTGAAAATGCACTTTTGAGTGGATTTGATGTCAGTGTTTCCACTCTCCAAAACGGTAGTGAAAATGCACTTTTGACTGGATTTGAATGTCATGGTAGTGTGATAACATGTATTTTACCTATCTGGATGTGAAAAAAGTGACATATTCATAAGTGGAGGTCTTAGAGGTAGAAATGCTAGTTAGAGCTCAAGAAGTTGCTTGTTCACTACCAAAAAGTTGCATTTTTAGACTTGTCATTGTATCTTGTTTAACAAATTGATATCAAAGATTACTCCTGAGTGATATGGAGTGAGATTAGTTGGATTAAAAAGGTAGGTTATGGATGGGATTAGATGGGTCATATAAATAACTTGTACTTTTCATTTTATGTGTGTTTAAACTTAGGCTAAAAAATTACATTTTCCTGTATTGGGAAGGGTGTTCTTGAGGCTAGAATGGGTGGTGGGTTTGTAAATTGGGCCTGATGGGTGGCCAAAACCTAATCTTAGATGTTATATGCCCTAGGATGTGTTGTAAGTGTCATTTTTCACTCATGAAGCATTAGAAGTAGAGTTTTGTAACCACAACTTAAACTTTGACAACTTTGACAACTTAAACTAGAGATCTAGATATTTAATGAGTAATTGACCTATTGAAAACTTTAATAAATTTGAAAATTTTGAAAACTTTGACAACTTAAAATATATAAATATAAATTTAATGAGTAATTGACCTATTGACCTATTGGTTGGTGGTAGAAACTTAATTGACCTATTGACCTATTAGGTGGTGGTAGAAACTTTATTGACCTATTGACCTATTAGGTGGTAATTGACCTATTGATCTATTGACCAATTAGGTGGTAATTGACCTATTGACCTAGAAAGTGACTTGTTATAGATTCTCCATTTAGTGTATATTATTGCATTAGTTTCATGTTATCATTTAATGTCCTTGAGGCCATGAATATGTTATCATTTGTGTAAGGTTATATGTGGATGAATGACTATAAGTGGTAACCAAGAAGTGACTGTAGGTCACAATCAAGGAAGGGAACTTGGAGTGATCCACTAGGTTGGTAAATTATGAGTAATCATGATATTAGTTTTGATTGTGTTAAACCTATACAGACCTACAAAGAAATGAGTAATACATTTTTACATGGATAACTTAGCAAAAATGGTTACTTTTACCCATATACCATGTTTTGCCTATGAATCTTGAAGTGTGTTTGAACACTTGTAAGAGGTTAAGGCAGGTGTGATTTGACCATCTAAGAAAATCTATGAAAAAAGACTAACTCCTTGAGACCTATATCAAGTTTTGGTACTTGAAACCTAACAGGATTTCTTGGTCAGAAAATAGTGAAAGAGTGAGAGGAAATTTGTGAATGGAATGTATGAAATGAGTTAGAGAATGAATGTGAGAGGTTTGTGTTGACCAAATTTGACCCTATAGGTCAAATTGGGACACCTATAGGTAAAAAATTTACTTTTAAAATGTTTTATGGGTATAGTATTATATCATGGGGTGTATTATAAGTTATTTGATGTCATTTAATGCCATATTAGCCTTGGTCTTGGTCTAATTAGCCAATATGTCATTTTGAGTCATTTATAAGCCATTTAGGGGTCATAAATGTAAGTGGCATAGTTTGCAAAGTTTTCAAGTGTTTTAGTCTCATTTTAAACATATAATAAGTTAGATTACCTATCAATAATGTTAGTTCATCTGAAACTTATAGGTTATCTAATTGAAAATGAGGAAATTAACTAAAAAAGAGAGTTTGGCACTTGTACGGCCCATGAGGGAATGTGAAACATGGAATAAGGTCCTTTAATGACTATTCAACTTCCTTAGATCCATTCACACACTTTAATTACTCTATAAGTGTCAAAATTGAGCTAAAAACATTTTTTTAATCCTTTTTCACCCTTCTAGACACACAAAAACAATTAGTAGGTTTATGCTTGGTACAGACAGTTAAAGAAGTTTCAAGTCAAAAAAATTTGGGAGGTGAAATTAAACTTAGAGATATACATTTACATTAAAAAAATTCTTTGATTGGGAAATTGTGATTTATGAATCATCCCTAAGAACTTGACTATGTTTTTCTACTTGTAAATCTATATACCCTATAGGTTTTGCTTTGGTTTTGAGACATTTGTAAAATATAGTTATTAAGGTTGATTTTAGATGATGTTTAATTCCTTATCTAATTATTCCTATTATTGTAATCCCATTTCAAGGTTTGTTGATGTGAAAAGTAACTTAGGTTGTAAGTGAATGCACTATGCTATGTTATAGGTAGTTTTCCACCATTTTCAAGATAATCATGCTTGATCATGGATTCAAAGGGTTGTGATAGGTCCTTTTTCAGGTTTTAAATTTTATCTTGATTCCATTTACATTTTAAAATCATTATCCAAAGTAACATTCCATGAGGTTGTAGTTCATTGGATACACAGTCAACTCCTAGCTCTTCTTCACTCTCAGTCATGACTTGTAAAGGTTATGATAATGCCCATACAAGTGTGATGAAGGTTTCAGAGCTATGGTATATCCTCTTAGAACATGAAAGAGTGAATTGAGATTTCAAATGGTAAAAAAAATGCTATGGCAGTCATACTCAGTCACATATATAGTCAATCTACCATAGAAAATACACCTACAGGTGTTCTCATAGAGGTTTTACAACATTGAAAGAAGGTGTAGAATCTTGACCCAATAATTTGAAATCATCATCCATTGTTTGAGCCATTTTAAAGATAATAGATTTGGTCTAATTTAAAATTCATGATACCACTACTCATACCATTTCACATACTACTTTCATAACATTCAAGGTGCATGTACAGGTGCTCTCATGAAGACTAGTCATGTTGGAAAGGAGTGTTTGAGATTAATAAGGTATTTGAAGTGTGAGGACTAAATTTGGAGGTATTTGGATGAATATAGAGTCCATTTGTGGTCAATACAATGCATACTACCTAAACATACCTTTACTACCTATATATGACAATGTCCACCTACAGGGGGTGTTAACAGTAAGCTGAGGTGTCATATGGGGAAGTGGGAGAAATGGTGAAACCTTATTGGGAGTTTTTGCATTGGTATTGATCAAGGAAGACCCATTTTAGGTGTCAAAATTAGAAAATATAAGTGGTAAACCATGTTAAATGATCTAGTTACTATTCTCAGGGATCAAATCCCCAAAAGTACAAAATAAAGGTCTAAGGCTTTTGTCAAGGTCATATTACAATGGTTCCAAAGAATTTTGATGTATCCTAATGGTTTTTTCTTGTATCACCTACATAAAATAAAATATATAAAAAATTTAGAGAGGATATATCTAGGGGAAGATGGTTTTTGAAAAGATCCCAGTTGCCCCTTTGGCCACTAAATTTAGGTAGTGAATTCTATAGGTTTTGAGCTCCAATTAGACTCTTCATCCTAGGGTTGTAAAGTTAGACCATGCCACCATATTTGTAGAGTCATAACAAGTTTTAAAAATCACATAAATGACTTGGAATAAGCCTAAATTGTAATTTCATGGCTAGATTTATAGTTGCATAATGACCTATAAAAGGCCACCTACAACCTGCCTATAGGTGCTCATAGAGCTCTTAAGGTGAAATTAGAGGATAATGAGCCATAGAAATAAAAATATAATATGAAAAGTCTAATATAGTTTTTCAAAGGTTATCTAAAAGAGAATAACACATTTTATAATGTGAAATATACACTTATAGGTCCTGATGGCTCCAACATAGTTGTAAGTGACTGCATGTTGATAATGATGTGGTTAAGGAATATTCTAAGTCTTTGGAATAAAAAAATAAATATAATGGGTGACTAAAGGAGACATGGGATGGTTTTTATCATTTAAATATGATCCAATATCAATTTAATTATCTCTAATAAAGTGATTTGCACCTACAGGCAGGGGAAACATATAAACAAGGTTAGCTTACCAGTCAGGCCTGACTGAGTAAGAAAAGGTTTCAATATGAAATCATGGACTATGAGAGTTGAATAAAACATTTAATGTCCTCATAATGGAAAATAAACTTATAATACTCTCATAAAAAACAAATCATAAGGAAATCCCCAAAAATGTAGCACACAGTCCATTAGAGGAAATGTTGCATACAATCTATTTTGCACAGTCTAATTTGGTTTTGGAAGAGTTGAGGGGTCAAATGACATAAAAATGGAATATATTCTGGTATGTATCATCATTTTCACTAGGAGGGAATCATCCAAAATTTATTTTTTATGATAATGTAGGGTAAGTGCCCTCTATTTTGTCTCAGACAGAGGGCACTCCTTTTATGCAAAAAGTGGCAAGTTTTGAAGAAGGGACATGATAAGGAGAGAAAAGAGATGTTTAGATATTGATAGGAGGTTTTTATATTTTAATTAAAAATGGAAAAACATGAAGAGACTTGTATAGAGGAATTAATCCCAACAGAGTATTCCAAACCTACAAGGGTTACAATCAAGCCTATATTGCATATCTAGGACTAGAGAGCAAATGTGAATTGAATATTACTTCCAGCCTTGGGTATACTTTATAAATAATTTGGAAATGTGAATGGGGTCATGAAATATGTTTAAAAACTTCCACCTTCTATAGAAGGCATCAATAATCCATTTTTGGGTTTAGAAGCAACTTAGGCCTACAAGAAATGGAGAAGAAAGTTTGAGTGGACAAATTTGGAAGCTTGTATCTACCTTGGCACCTTGCATGGAGATCCAAGATTTTTGAAGGAGTTAGATAGGGTCATAAAAAAACTTTTTGTGGCATTTAATTGGAATTTGAATGTGAAATATCTATGAACAATAGCTAAGAGGGTAAAATAGGCCTAAACCCTTGAAATGACCCGATTATAGAAATGAGGATGGGAAGCTACTATAATGTCATATTTTGATAATGAAAGTGATTCAAGGTTTTATAAGACTCAGTTAGGGTCCATACCATCATTATTAGCTGTATGAAATTGTATAGATGGAGTATAAAATAGGGTTTTCTTGATTATTTTATGCATTGTGCATGTTATAGGAGGTTTTAAGAGATAAAATTAACTTTAGAAGGAATATTGAGACTTAATATAACTCCCAATTTCCATTTAATACCTTGTAAAAACTCCTAAGTGTTCAAACAATAGATTTCATCTCAACCAATTAGAATTGGTATAGTGAACATGATAGTGAGAAGGGTGAAAACTTCAAGTGGGAGTCTTTTTAAGGTGTACCTAATGCCTCTAAGGCCATGGAGGGTCTTGAAACATGTAATACACTCCATTATATTAATTTTAATGGAAAAATAATGCCTTTTTAGAAGCTAAGTGTGTAAGGTGTGGGAAAGAGGAGTTTATTTGACTCCAGGTAGTGATGGCTCACTTATAGAAGTTGTCAGAAGATCAAGACTAAAACCAATACATGGAAAGGAATGTATGAAAAACTTCCCATAATTACAATAATTATACCTATCCCTGGTTAGTTTTGGGACATTTAATCAAGGCTAAATCATGAAGGTAGTTTTCTAAGCTAAAATGAGAACTTCTATGCCACATTTCAAGAGTTTTATGAATTGGGGTGTCACTTGTGCTTCCTAACCTCTAATGGTTAATTTAAAATTTTATTCTCATACATATGTAACTCCTTTTCTCAGATTTATAAGTGTTCTTGTGACCTTTGGACTTCTCTGTTCTCCTCTCTCTCTCTCAAGTTCTATAAGAACTAACCATTTTAGCCTTTGTAAATAATTCTCCACTTGAGTATGGTGAAGACCTGCTCATTTTCATACCATGGATCAATAAATACTAATGATTTTTACCTCTTCCATGAATATTCATAGTTTTTCACTTGGATGATTGATTTTGTTTAGTGATGACTTGTTTTTTCCTTAGCATTGTTGTTTCATTCTCTCACCTATTTGTAGTTGGAAAAAAATTTCTTACAGGTCATGTGAAGTGTTCTATTGATATGTCAAGGTTGAGTGAGTCTATTCAAATAGTATCATCCTAGGCCTCTTGTCTATTCCTCCTAGCCTAAACATTCATCACAACTTCATAATAAAATATTGACGTGAGAAGATGTAGATTGAAGAGCTGTATGTTTGGTTAGTCCCTTGTTCTCATGGGTAACATGAAGTTGGTTGGTAGTCATTACCTAATTTGCTATATCACCTCCTTTAGGATAGTTTAATTTCAATTTTATCTCCATTTTCCCTCACAATCATAGGTATGGTAGTATTCTACAAGTGGTACATTAAGGGAGATAGCCCTATCTAGAGATTTACCTCATTCCTAGGCTATCCACAAGCCTAGAGGTGTTTCAATGGTGCCACTTGGATGAGTAGAGTTAAGACATATCCTCAAAGGGTGTAAATCCAAGTGGTCTATTGACACCAAAAAGTGTTTCCAAAGTGTATAAGAAGAAGGTACCTAAAGAGAAGAAGGCCACTAAGCCTAAGTGATAAGAATGTTATTAGTCATTTCCATACACACAATGAAATAAAAAGTTTAATTTGAAAAAATATGGGAGATCCGATATTTATAGAATTGAAAAGAATAATTTTTTAATCCTCATTTGTTTACAACATTAAATACAATATCTGATACATAATAGTTTGAAAGATCAAAACAACACTTATAATAACACAATGAAAGAAAAATTGAATATAAATTAGATAGATTTCCATGATAGGCATACAATATAGGCACATGTGTCCAATGTCAGTAATACATATATTTCCATGATATGCATATAAAAATTACATCTTCCAACATAGTTTCTAATGTTTGGTGAATGTCATATGCGCATATACAATGCCAAAAATGCATAAATTTCCATATAGGCATACAAAAAAGTATAGTTCATGTGTAAGACATATTACTCATCAAATAGCCTCCCTCTCTTTGTCTTCTTCAAATAAGACTCTCACTAGGATGCCATACTAGTATATTTAGACCCCTCTAATGCCTTGGATTGCTCTAAGGTCTGACTGTGGGTCCTACGATCATAACTAGCTTATAAAAGAGCTTGTTCAAATACAAGAATTATTGCAAAATTAACATAAAATACATTCAAAAAAATTTTAAATTAATTTTAAACTACAATAAAATATAATTTTAACATTCACTTAATGCAATCTTATGATCCTACTCAATCTATTTTTAATTCTCAAACAAGTTAATGGCAGGCTTAACTATTTGAAATAGCATCTCAAATATGGGAGGAGCATGAGAAGTTTCCCTACTAATCATCTAACTGGGACTATCAGAGGTCATAAGACAAACCCGCATACATAATACATTTACATAAGTTATATTTGCCTCAAGTACATACACTAAAATTATTAAAACAAGTCTATTTTTACAATTAAAAATTACAAAAACTAATATATACCTCTGTTAGTGCCTATGCAGATGACATTACAACAATAATGCCTATATTTGTCTCAGCTCATAGAGAGGGAGAAGTGTCTACTCTAGCCATCAACTATTCATTTAAACAAGATCTCAGTTACTTTTATATAAATTATCAAATCCTATATATGTAAATCATGCATATCATGAAAAGATAATGTAAACCAAGAGTCATGTAAGTGTAAATACCATACAATGTGCATATCATGAAAATACATAGTAAACCAAGAATCATGGAAGTACATAACTACCATACAATGTGCATATCATGAATATACAATGCAAACCAAGAATAATAGTACTATGATAAGGAAAATTTAGGGAGAGAAAATTAATAAGAGACATATCAAGAACTCTATCCTTACTTGTAAAGCTTCTTTGGATAGAGTAAAATATCATTATATATTTACTATGGAAAGGTTGAGTTACACATATATGGCCATCATCCTTATACTATATGCATGATATCAATCATATGTATCTCTATATATAATACATGGATTGATATCACATTCATTTATAATAGATAGATGACAAGTGATTAATGGGAAAGCATCCAACCAATATAAAGGAACATGAACCAAGGTGAATCCACCTCTTGATGAAGGTGTGTGTAAATAACATTCTACCAATAGGTAGAGGAAGGGAGGTCCTTTTCTAATATATCAATTTTTATCCATAAAATATACATTGTCATGTTTTCACTTAAGAGAAAAAATTTGGAAAATAGTTTGGATGTTGAAATGGAATAAACTGCAAGGTGTAATTATTGAGGATAACACATATTTTAGTACCAACACAAATGGTGTCTATCCCCCCAAACTTTTATATTACCTTAAATTATTATCTTTTAGTATTATTTTAAGGTGTATCAAATATATGTGAAGAGCATGTCCTTGAATTGAGATTTAGGCAAGGAATTATACATAGTAAAACCAAAAGGATATATGGTCCTAGAGAGTGACCATTGGGTTTGCACATTTTTCAAGTCATTATAGGAACTTAGGCATGCTAAAAAAACCTATTATATAAAAATATATCATCACCTCCAAGATTATGGAATCATAAGAAGTCTTTATGATCTAAATTTACATGTTAAAAGCAATAATGATAGCATAGTGATACTCATTGTGTATGTTGATGACATTGCTATCACAGGTAATGTGGCCACTGTACTTCAATAATCAAATACTAATTTATGTTCTAATTTTTAAATGAGTAATTTAGACCTCCAACATTATTATTTAGGCATATATTTTTGGAAAATTTATCATACTATATGTAGGACAGATAAAAATATGCCAAAGCACTTTTGGAAAAGTTCATGATGACAAAGGACAATCCATAAACTAAATCCATGGATGTTTATTATCTATAGGAAACATTGAAAGTGGATTAGTGTGGGATATTTATTGCAAATTCCTACCAAAGAATATATATATGTGGATCATTTAAAAATGTTGGGTGCAAAAATATATATGGGAAAGAGAGAAAAGGGATTATTTGTGTTTACCCATATCAAAGATGATGAAATAAATGCTACATGTGAAGTCATGTCATGTTTGTGTCTTTATGGTTTTAGATGCAATATGGTCATATGAATTTTAGTTTTCATTATTAGGAAAGTATTTTTAAAATAGGTATATGAATGCGACTCCCATTTAATAGGATATTATCAGTTCCAAGCTAACTTCCACTAGGAAAATGGGTGTATATTCAATAAGAAGCTTCAAATATTTTGTGGCAAAATGTGTTTCATGTTTTCTTCATAAATAATGTCTTATCCCTAGAAGAATGTAATAGATTTATTGTAAAATAGTGTATTTATCTTGGGTAATAGAAAGAGAAAATGTACCATATGGGTAATGGGTAGAGGATATGAATACAACATCTACATCCTTAATCAGTGACCCTATAAGAGCATTACAAGATGTTACTCCCAAGGAAGCATGATCCAACATAAGACCGTTCATGAAATTTATGTTTTTGGTTGTGGTTTTTTGTATTAATTATTGAGAAGAGAAGTAAATTAGATGCAAATAGCAAAATATATATGTTTGTTGTGTTATGTCTATTGTTAATGATGCATATTTCTTCTCTTTTACCTTAAATTCCCTTGTTATTATCACTCATTTTCAAGGATAACATGTGGATTTATGTATAATGGTAATGGTGACATAATTCAAAATGAGAATATGAATCTATTGAGCTTAGTAACTTCATTTTCAAGATAGTGTTACCTAGAAGTACCCCTAGATAAGTGTTCTTCATTTTATAATTATCCTTGTGGTATGTGAACTACCCTTATCTAATTTTGAATGAGATTATTGATGGGAAATTTTTTAGATTTGCCAAAAGTAGTTATATAAATACCACTAAGACCATTCTCATGGATTACAACTATTGTAAAGAACATAACAAGGATAAAGAGAGAGAACATGAAAATAGAGAAAGATAAATTTAACTTAAACTTACAAGGCAAATATACATAGACTAAATTTACATAGATCATAATATTAACTTGAAATTTTACCTCTATATAGGTAAATGGTGTCATCCTAACATAGACAAATGTAGTAGTGGATGCGTTAGCAATTGGATCTAAATATGTAAACAATGATCGTGAAAAATCAAATGTTATAAATGCCAACTATGATGATGAAGGCACCATCACCTCCTATGACATAAAAAATGACATATATTATATTCCATTTATATGTAAGTTAATTGTTTACTAAATTAAATTTACAAATATAACTTAAATTTAACATGACATTTATATAAAATATACCTACATCTATGTGGTGGTTGATGTCTATACACCAGATGTGTGTACCAAAACCTCATCACTCATAATAATATTATCTAAGACATCTAAACCACCAATGCCACCATCATCATAAGGTCCTATTCACATATCTCCACAGGAATTTTAAGGGTGGGGTTAGGGTTAGGTAGGTAGCATATTTTTAGCATCACTTTGTGAAAGCCTACTTGTATGTTGAATGAGTGTATTAGTGAGTGAACTAAGAGCATGGAGAGTGTCAATATCCATGACCTACTCAACTATAGAGTGGATCTTATGCTTAAGGGATTTTGAATATAGATCCATATAGGTCAATTAGGTACACAACATACACCTTGTCAATCCTATGCAAAGCCTTTTCCTTGACCCTAAAACTCATTAAAATCAAAATAATTAGGAATCTCATTGAGGACAAACACACAGTATAGTTTCCTCAAAAAATATAACAAGACCTCATGGTTATTACATGATATATCATCAAATACAATTTACCATCGATCCCAAAAATTGATTGTGATTAAGTTATGTACACAGTGATGGATAAGAAAATGTTTAGTAATTACAAGAAATGGGGCATTGGTGGTTGGGTCAATGAATAGGTAACAAATGGAGGATTTTGAAATTTATTTGTTCTTGACCTAAAGGGATGATAATTTTTCATCATAATATGCCCTATAAGTATCCCTATAAGAGGTCCATCCCATTTGACTTGCTATAGAGTCAATTTGACGTAATAAGGTATCTAAGGAATTGGCTAACTAGGTGCGATGGGGGTTGGTCAAAGTGGGATCCCTAATTATACTAATTAAATTTTCAATTTCACATTGATTTCCCACAATGTTTTCAATCATAATATCTTTATTTCTAGGGGGGTTTGGGGTTTGTAGGAGATTAGGTGGAGGGATAAGAGGAATAAGAGGGTTTTGTGTAGGGTTAGGTAGAGGGTTAAGAGGAAGAGTAGCAATATGGTTTATGGAGGGTTAACAAGATAAGATGTTAAAATAAAAGAATTAAAATTAGAAAATAGGATTAAACAATGAGAATAATTAAAAAATAGGGTTAAATAGGGAATATTTCTATCACTTACCTCTCCTACATGGTGGCATCACTGATCAACAGGTTCATGAGATGAATTTGGTAGCTTCATGGCAATCTCTATTGTATTCCACACAAAAAGTGATTGTAGAAGCTAAAGGAGAGAAAAAAACTCGAATGCAGAATGAGGATTTTGCATTCAAGTTTCACTTTTTTTTTGACACACAGGTAATTTGATCCTATTATTAACATGATTGCATTATTAAAAATGATAATAATGCAATAACATTAATAACATGATAGTGTTATTGTTCAATATAATGCGATGGCCTTATATAATAATGCGATCATATTATGGCTTGGTAATAATCAAGCCATAATTCAAATAATATAATCTTATTAATTAAATAACATGATCATGTTATTAATTAATGCAATCATGTTACCTAAAATGTCCATGGCATTATCCCCTAACTCCATACACTTACCCCCAAATATAGAATGTACTAAGCCAAACATTAATTTGATTGCTTACATTTGAAGAAGATATAATACTTAACTTATGTAGTCATGTGTAGATAGGTCTGAGTAATGCAGGTCTAGGAATAGACTATCTAAATATCTATATCCTATCATCATATTTTAAATATTTACTTTATGTTAGCCTAAATAGTTATGTTTCCTTATGGACACTTATGTTGATGTTACTATTTGGATGTCCATTCTACTATCAGGATCAAAATACAAACTATTTTATAGAAAATTTAATTATGACTCTTTGGTGTCATTATCATCTTACTTCTTATATGTCTAAATCATGCACATAGGTTATAAATATTAGTTTGTAACTCAAAACCCTAGGTCTTTTGATTAGGGAATGTGGTCTTGAAAAATAAGGGTTAGTGGGGGAAAATAAAGTAGAGATAACCTTAAAGACATCTCTATTAGTGATTGTTTCCTACATAGACACTACTATGAAGAAGGCCTTAGTCTAATATAGTTCTCCCTCTTATGTGAGCTTGTGTGTGAATAATTGTGTAAATAGATATATGTGAGTGCATGTAGTGATGTAACTTGTAACTTTTAAAATATTGCTCAAGGTATGTTCTTTGAATGATTTAACCCTATAATATAAATATTCATATGGCTAATATAGAAATAGGTAAGAATAGGTAAGTATAACTCAGTTGTGCAAATGATATAATGAGCTTGATAGGTGCCTTTTTTGGTATTTTCTAGACGATTAAAAAATATGATTTAACTTGTATTTTTACCACACCTTTTGAAATATTTCTCATGGAAGAGTAAAGGAAACTAAATAGGCTAATCCATAAATATCAAAATATTTGCAAATTTGAGGCTTCATGAGGTAGGGACAAATGCATTAGACCTAGGACATTAGCATCGATGCTAGTGTCCAAGCCTGAATGCTAGTGTCTAAGGACATAGACTATGTATTGAGATATGTAATTGATAGTGAAGGATATATCAGATTATCAACATAATTTGGGCTATAGGTGATCTAAATAATCAAAATAATAGGTTCATACTATAATATAAACATTTAAGCATAATGAGATGACAAACATTAGCCTTTCAGCTGTAAGGCAGGTTAATAACTAAAGTGTATAACCATGACTAATATTTTCCAAGTAGAAAATACTAGTTTGGAATATAAAGTCATATTTAAGCATCTATATTTTCCCGTCTTTAATCTAATAATGCATAAAGATAAAATTGTTAGGATAAAAGAAAGACGTAGGCATCATAGTGTGTATAAGACAACTTGATTTAAATTGATACCCTTATTGTATGTGTAAGAACTAAAACCAAAAACATGTTACAAGTGTAATTAGTGTATATAATATAAAAATGAATAATTAAAATAATATGAAAGAAAAGAGAGCAAGTAAAGAGTACATGTGTGTCGATGTAACCATGTTTCCCCTTGATAGTTTGCTTTAGTAATTATACTTCTTAGTTAAAGCATTCAAGAGAGGTTTAAAACTAAAATTTGGAGATGTGAAGAGCGGAATTGGAAGGTGATCATTCTACCAATCTTGTGCAAGGATGAGTAGTGCCAATTCCATTGAGGACACTGAATCTGGATCACACAACTCAAATTTGAAATACAATCCTATATTCAATCATATATCAATCTCACTAGAGTCAAAATGGTGTAACCATGTTAACCCATAAAAAGAGAAGTAGTGCCATGTACATTGAGGGTATTGAATATCAACTACACTACCCCCTGGATCTAATCATTATAAATAGATAAAATTTCAAATGATGTTTCTCAAAAGTTTCATAAGTGTGTATATAATCTGAAGAATGTACCTATTATTCAATGAATTTGCATGGAATATGCACCTCAAATGTGTCTCAAACTAAAGTATCTACCATAAAATAACCTTTTATCTATAAATTGTTTATGATATATGTCATAAATTGAAAAAACATTGTCCCACATCTATGCCCAATGCATAGAATTATGTCAAAAGTGTATATATGAATAATAAAAACTGTATTAAATTTTGCCAATTATTATAATTGTGTGTATATGGACTCATGTATCTATGACATACCCCCACTAAAATTCCACATTTTTGAGATGAGTGGAAATCTAATTGAAAGTAACCTTATCTCAAAAGGATAATGAAAATTTATTTTATATGTTTCAATCATGTAGTAATAAATCATTCAACGATAACATGTCCAAGTATACATATCAATGAAGCTTGTTGTATCCATACATAACAAGTTAAATATTCATGATATATATCATGGAAACATCTATAAGAAGTAATGACAAGATCAAGAAAAAATCAAAAACACACACAAGATTACTTAATGTCATGCAAAGATAGGTAAAAGGAGACCACAAATAAGGGACATGTTCAAATGCTACACACTTAAGGGGAGGACATAATAAAATATCCACACACCAAAGAAATAAATAATACTCAAGGAATTGGGGCAAACAAAAAAGGGACACATTCGAATGTTATGCAATCAAGATATGGAAGTAAACAAGAAGTATACTCAAGTAAGCCATGTGATAAGATGAAATATAAGTAACTAGCATAAACATGTCATACTAGTCCATGTATATATGTGTTAATAAAATTTCTTGTAACATAGTTTATCAAATACACTATGTAATATGTAAACATGAGTATATGCATGTATAAATGTCAATATTTAAGCTCAACATGATAATGGAAAATTATCATAAACAATATAAATTGTGTCAATCATGATCAATAGAAGCAAGATGTCCCTAATGTAGTGTGTCACACAGGAAGATGAAAGGTCCAACATTTCCATGTTTATTTATTGATGTAGTTTACATTTTTAATTTCATGAAAAATGGTCAAGTAAAAGGTGCATTATAAGAAATTGTAAATATCATTATACCACTTTACATTTATCATAATGCATGTAATTGTGAGAACTGCTAAAACATCCATTTAATTTGGTGTAATTTAAGGTTGGCATAGTTGTTGTATTTTTAAATTAATGTAATCATCATTGATATCAAGGGGAATTAATTATGCCACACTAACCATGGCATCATTATGGTGATTATCCTTATGTGGGATGCTTTGAATATAAAAGGCATCGAATGTAGCCTTCAATTTGTATACCATTTCCTTATATGGAAGTAAATGTTCTTCAATGGTTTGTTAATGATTTATAACTTGATTAAAAATCACCTAAAACCTAAATGTGTTTGATATAGAGGGCCTATATAATATATACCCTACTGATCAAGGATTCATATTCCATGATATTATTAATGCATAAAAAACTAGTTGATAAGAAAAGGGCATATAGTCACCTTCAGGAGTACAAAATATAATCCCTAATCCCACACTTTTCATACATCTAGATATGTCATAAAACATAGTGCATGGATTACTTGATAGATGATAGGTTGTAAAATCATCATGGAAGGCATCCATCATTGAAAATGTGTTTGATAGTGGAATCATGTCTAGGTTGATTAGCTATAACTTGGCCTTTTATTGATTTTTTAGATATGAACTTAAGATCAAATTCTATGAGTTGCATCACCCATTTTTCTATTCATCATGTTAGATGACTTTTACTCATGAAAATTTTTAATTGGTATTCTTTGACTATAACATGAATATCATTGTTAAGCATGTAATGTCATAATTTTTTTAGCAAATACTAATGCCAAACATAGATTTTCCATTGCAATGTATTTAAATTCATATCCAACCAATTAAAAATTTATATAACAGATTTCTCTTTCTTGGTGATTATCATCATATTGTGATAATAAGGCCCCTAAGGCCTCCTTGGTTACTGAAATGTAGAAAAGTAATGGTCTATTTGGTATTGAAGGCATAAGCACTGGTGGGTTTGCTAAATATTCTTTGATTACATCAATTATTTTTTTAAAAACTTCATCCCAAACAAATTTTGTATCCTTATTTAGCAAACGTGTGAAAGAGATTATTTTATCAACTAGTTGAGCGATAAAATGTTGAATTACATGAATCTACCTTGTAAAAATCTCAACTAATTTAATTTAGTTAGAGGTGGAATCTCAATGATATATTTTACCTTTTTATAGATTTAACTTGATTCCATGCTAAGAGATGATATAACCCAAAAAAATTTCTTGAGGATACACAAAAAACATACTTATTGGGATTTAAACGCACATTGAATTTTATCAAACAATCAAATATTTGTCATAAATATGTAGCATGATCTTATCGGTGATTAGATTTTAATAATAAGTAATTGACATAATATTTGATAGTCTTATGAATAAAATCATGAAAATGTGTATTATGACCATTTGATAGGTAGCTCCCACATTCATGAGTCCAAAGGGCATAATAGTATAACAAAATGCTTCCCAAGGTGTGGTAAATATTGTATTTCCTTGATCTTATGGGTTTAGATTTATTTTTAATAACTGGTGAAACCATCTATAAATGAAAATTTCTCATATCCAACTATAAAGTCAACTATCATGTTTATGTTAGGTAGTGGAAAATTATCTTATGGAAAAGCTTTGTTTAAATACTGAATGTTTTTACAAAATTACATGTCATCATTAGGTTTTGTAATGGGTACTATATTACAAACCCAATCAGAAGGTAAAATTTCTTGAATAAAACCTAAATCTAACAGTCTTTAAATATCATCTCTTACAAGCATGGCTACCTTAGGATGCAACTTTTGAATCTATTACTTGACTGGTTTTATATCTAGATATTATAATATATTATGTATTGCCATTGATGGATTAATCCAAGACATTTCAAAACAAGCCAAAGAAAATAATTCTAGAGAGTCATAAAAAATATTTTTATAAGTTTTTACTTCATCCTCCATCATTTTCCCCAATAATATTGGTCAAGGATCTTGATCTATTCCATAATTATATTGTACCTTTTCTTTTTTAAGTAAAGTGGATCTATCTGCTATATATGGTGTTATGGGAATCATGTTAGGTGCATCATGTTGGATATGAGTATCATCATTATCACCAAAGTAAGCATGAGTAGAGGTATTACAAGGAAACATGTTCTTATGATATAAGGAAGGGAGATATTCATATGCTCCCAATTACTCTAGTAAAGACTTTATTATGCCTATTTTTGGTAACCCTCTCTTCTTCTAAAAATTCAAGTGTACTTACATATTCTGCCATATTTATGACTAATGTCATGATGTATAAAAATAATTATGGGGGTCCTAGTCAATTGATTTTATTTTTAATATGCATTATTATGTAAAATAGATATGATGATTATTTCATTTAAGGATTGTTTTACTCTAACATTAAGAAGTGGTTTCAAAAGAATAAGTTGATATAATGAAAATGCATTTAGTATCTATATGGATAGGATGTGTATATTGATAGTTGTAAATGGTTTGACTTGGTCATATGCATACTGATACTTATTTGTTGTACTTACCTATTTTATTTATAAATGATGTAGTATTTCCATTAACATAGATGTTTGAAGAGCTTTGCATGATCTATTGCTTGATCGGTGGAATTTTGATAAGGTGATGGTTCAAAACTTTATTGTGATTAGTTAAATCATAAGTTCCAATATAAGTTGAGAATGATATGTGTATTTGATATCATTTATATAATTCATATAGTTCCTATATTTTTCCATTTATTTTATGGAATTCTTGATTTATTATCAAGGCTTTACTATTATATGTTTGATTTTAATCTAACATATAAATTAAACCTATTGATATTAAGGACTAAAGTTTATAATAGAAACAAATCCTAAGTGTTAAGTTGATAAGGGACACCTCAATGTCATTTCCTAAGTTGGTAGCTATAAGTTAATCATATATTGAATAAAATTAAGATTGTGAAGAACTTGGGTTCAAAGTCAAGTTTTGAACCTCACTAGACTAGGTTGGCAGTAAAATTTAATGTGTTTTAAATGGCATAATGTAAATATTTAGATACAATGATTTATTTCATTGGGATTTGCTTTGGGTATGTATATTTCATTACATTAATAAGTGTTGTACATACATAAGATATTGGTCAGTAGTAGGGATTTTTAAAAAAGCTTAGTGTTTTATAAACTTGGAAAAAATTGTTTAGAGTTGGTCAAACCTCTAATAAGTAATGATAGTTTTGACATCAACTGAAATATAGACACATAGAATCAAGTGGTTAAAGAGAGCTTGGAACATACAAAAGGTTGGTTATTCACATTTAGTATCCATTCTTACAAAGCACTTGGGCATAAATGACACTCTATGGGTAGAATAAAGAATGAGGAAGAAGATAAAAGATAGAGTTTGGTGTATTTGGTTCATTTATAGGAAAGGTAAGTCGATTACCTTATTTATTGATTTCCTCATATGAAGATTGTAGTCTATTTGAGATACAAATGAAATATTCAACTATGTGCACGATAATATTGAATATTTATTTATGAAACTTGAAGCTATATGAGTTGGTTTTAAATATTTTTACATGGTTTTGAAACCCTGAGATATGCATGCAGAGGGTTATGAGTTGGTAGTTTGAAAATCTTTTAAGTTTTAAAGCTTGTTTCTAAGTTGACAGTTTATGTAGTTGATCGTGTTTGAAAATATTTCATGTTTGTTATTTGTCTACATGATACTATTTGAGTATCTTGATGAGATGTGAATATGCCTAAGTTGGTTTTGAAAATATTATAGTTTCATAATATTCTCAAATAATTAATGGATATTAGGTTTTGAATCAAATCATATATATTTGTTAGTGGACTATGAGGTGGAAACAGTCAGATATGATGATAATTGTCTCTACATTTTTCATTTTTTTGGGTGAATTTTTGGTTTCAAAATGGTTAGTCATTTTATTTTTCATATGTATTTGATAAATTTTTGGATATGTTTTTGTTTTTTTTATAATATTCAAGATGAGTTTGTGCATAATTAGATAAGGCTATTTACTTACACAGTGAACTATGGATGTATGTTGCATGGTTTAAATGATGCTATCAATGAAAATGCCTTTAGAATATTATGGTTCTAAGTAAGTTAAAGATTTGATTTATATAGGTTTCTAAGCCATTATGATAGTTATGGATAGGAAATTTTGATGGAATTTATCTTTAAAGACTATTTTTTTCTTTGAGGATATATGTGAATTCAGTTTAATGCTATGAATTTGATAACAAGAAGATGAAGAGTGCAAATATGTTTGTTAAAACATGGATGTGATTCATTTCTAAAGGGAGTTTGAAAATTAGATGAAACATGTTAGAGTTGTTATTTTTAGTGATAATGTTTGACATTTCAAAGATATTTTATTGATTGGTTGTCTAGATACTTTGTTAAGGAAAGATACATATATACTGGTATTAGAAATAAAAAACATTAGCATTTATCAATTTTCAAATAGATATAAATGAATATTTTGAATTTTTTAACATAATTAAAAAATATTATTTGAGATAACATGATGGTTATAAGGAATACACTCAGATTTTTGACAATTTTTTAGAATAAATAGCTTGTTTGACAAACATTGAATCTTTTAGAAATAATAATATATGATATAAAATTCAATCTTCTTTATTGAAATTTTTATATTGTACACAAAGAATTATTTTTTCAAAATTAGATGAGAGTTATTTTATTGAAACTTTGATATATTTCAATATGTATTGATAGTATTCAAGATTTAAAGTATAACCATGTTTTGATTTGGTTTATATTTTAATATATAATGTCAGGTTGGACTCCATCAGGTTCTCATAATTCACATGAGAACAATTGGGGACTTAACCATGATTGGAATAGAGAGGAGACTCCTCTTGAAATACATGTTCATAGGGGTCAAAAATTTAAGGGTAGAAGGATCAGTAGGACTTCCTCTAGACCCTTTAATCATGACACATGCGTGTAAATACATTTTGATGATTTAGATCTTACCTTTTGTAATGTATTGAAATATTTACCTTTCAATCATGATAATAACCAAGATAATAGAGGTTGGAGAGGTCCTCCTTGGAGAACTAGTTCTCATGGATGAGGAAATCCAAGTAGTTCCTCTCAACATATGCATACCAAACTATAATCAGATCATACTCCTCCTCATCATTCTATTA
Source organism: Torreya grandis (assembly GCA_037957365.1). Classification (NCBI taxonomy): domain Eukaryota; kingdom Viridiplantae; phylum Streptophyta; class Pinopsida; order Cupressales; family Taxaceae; genus Torreya; species Torreya grandis. The sequence continues at coordinate 815,336 of JARHVA010003351.1, read as the reverse complement.
AGTGTAGGGAACCCACCCATAATGATAAACTATAGTTGACTACTATGTTGCATCCATGTGCTTTTATACCTCTTAATGACAAACCTTCATCCCCTGATCTTGTAATATATTTTTAGGATGTTCTAGGTTAATCCTGGATAAATTTCCTTCCCACATACTTTGATGAGAGAAGTTAATTTCATCAAATATTAAAAGGCATGAAATTAGTCCTTTAGCTTCACCTATAATTTCTAGGATGGTAAAGAAAGTGAAGTTGGAAGTTGATGATGATGACAATGAATTTGGAACCAAGTTGGTGAAGTTTCCTGCTACAACTATGAACTATATAAAGTATGTGATAGATAAAGGGTATCCCTTGATTAAGATATTTTCAAATAAAAATGATAAGTCGATGGTTGGCTGAGCTTTATTTATTGATATTTGATACTTTAAATTACTATTGATGATACCTGATATTATGATTATGATTACTTTTTATTTTGATACATGGCAACAATTTAAAATTTTAAAATATCATTATTTTAGTTACATATTTACTAAACCTAATGGTTAAATACATATAGAATTAATGTTTGTAGTATTTAATTTTATTTAATTACTTAGGTCATTATGATGTTTGGCATATTTTATTTATTTTAAGTGATTGCAATGACTTAAGGCCCCCCACCCATTTAAAATTTATCTTCAATTTATTTTCATTTAATTTTTATCTTTAAGACTTTATTTAAGTCTTAAACATAAAGTTAAGTTATAAAAGTTAATTAATTCACTTTTTTTTAGATGGGGTAAATACATTTGAAGTCATAGCTATGAAATTAATAAATGAGGGTTTTGATTACTAGACCTACATCTAAAGAAAAGGGTTTTTAATGATGAACCCACAATCAAGAGGGTTTGGATTATCCCACAACCTTTACAAGGCACAATAAGAGGGGTTTCAGGGTCTGACAACCATAACTAGAACAAATAGAGGGTTTGAAGGATCCTACAACCTAGGCAATTCAAATAGTAAGAGGGTTTTAAGGATTCCACAACCATAACACCAAGAGGGTTTTAAGGCTCCCACAACCTTAGTACAGTAAAATAGGTTACTTAATGAAACACAAAAAATAAATGTACTTCAATAGAACTTCCTTGGAACATCCACTATAGAATAAGAGCCTACTAGAAGTAGAAGATATTTTGTTAGTATTATACCTCTTAGGACCTCTCTACATCTTACATGCAATTAAAGCACAATAAGTGGGATTTCCATCCCATTGAGACAAACAATAGCTAAATCATAATAAGGAATAATATAATTCATCCTTAGTAATATAGTCATAGCTTGATACAAAATAATGATTTTTAGCCAAACATAATCAATACATAGATTCTAGGACAAACCCTAAAAATTAGAAGAGACAAGGGTGGAATTATCTATCATCCACTCTAATAAGATAAATTTTGGTGTGGTTTCCTCTATCCACCATAATCAAAACTAATCAAAATCTTTGGTTAGTGACCAACAAAACTACCTGAGCCTTACAAAATCTAATCTTGAGGAACCATGCCTTCTCTGTCCAAGTGGGCATATGGTGATCAACTAAGCTATCCTTAAGATACCCCCTTTTGTAGTCTCTTTGAAGCATCTCGTATACATGAATACAATCCTTCGTAGATCTGGTCTTCAACAAAGTTTCTACACATCCTTCATAGAACTTGAGTGCAAAAAGTGAGTATACATTCCCACTAAACCAAAACATATCCCAATAAAAAGGCTCAAAAATATCAAATCAGACTCCATATAAACTTGTGAATATTCCTTTATCATCCCCATAACCTTGAAGTTCCAAAACTGGTCAAACATGGACTTTAACAATATTTATGTAGGAATCTAAATGCAAAAACTAATTTAAAATAGTGGATGAACCCACACATAAATCCAAAATAGGTGAAAAACCTCTATTATCCTCACCTATTTTGAGAAGCATGGTGTGGATTCATCTATCCTCCACATGAACAAATTTTCTTTGTGGGGCATCCGCTATCTACCACCATTAACCTCCACTTGAAACAACTCCCATCACTCCCAAAATGCATCTAAAAATTTAGAATATCAACCAAGAAGTAGGAAGAGGCCCTCAACTTCGCTAAGTAAGGCATTCTTCTAGTCTTTCATCTTCACAGATATAGTTTTGAACCCATAGATTTGTCGCTTATCTTTATCAAATCTTTTGCTTTAGTTTTTATGGATATACATTATTTAGAATCTGTATTTCTAGTTTTTAGGGTATGTCAACCATTTGATTTTTTTTACCCACCCAAAAAACCATTCAAATTTATAAGGGATGGCCCTGGTGATGTAGAAGACCCCTAATCCTCTTGGATTTGAACTGTCTTTGTCTCCATGATCCTCCTATCTTCCTTTCTGCCCATAACTTATTAGAAACTCCCTATTCCTTATTATCTATTGAGCATAATGAAATAAAATGATAAAATCATTGTTGATTATAATTAATTCACTTTTTAGTTTAATTAAAGTTAAAAAATAACTAAATAAAGTTACTTATAACTTATTTTTCAACCATTTCTTGAGGGGATTGTTTTAAAAAGATATCAAAGTTATATCAAAAAGGGAAAAATGTTCATAAGTATTCTTGAAGACTTTTAACTGATTCAAAGTTCATTCATCATTATATTTTATATCCAACATATCTAACATAATATAAATTTTATAGATAGACCAATGATACATTCTCTAATGGTTAAGTAATACACTTAATCAATGCAGGTATATTAATGTTTTTTTGGTCTATTTTATAAATCAATTATCTGAAGTTTATTAGATCTAATATCTTATGATGATTGTAAATACGTAGTTATATGTGTATAATATGAAGTATTTGGCCCAAATAATAATTACTACATCAGTGTGTGTGATATTTTATTGATTTATTCATACTGTATCAATTGTTTTTTAAAGATATTTTGTACTTGAAAATTGTTTCTCAATAAAATACTATTTTACTTCTATTAAGATGACTCTTTTGAAGACTCATAATATCTTTTGAATTTTTTATGGTTAGTTTATATTAATTATTTTTTTGTTAAATTTTTCTTTTATGCTTACTTAATTTTTATTAGTCTATTTCTTTTAGATGTAGGTTTCTTTTCGTTTTAGTATTTGTTTATTCGATTGTATATTTTTTATATCATTTGTTTTAATTCACTTTTATTTAATGCACTTTTCTTATATTATTTTTCTAAGTTAGTTTAATATTATTAATATGTTTTTTCTAAATTATTAATCAATTATTTTTATTAGATCAATTGTTTATTTTAATTAGTTTTTTTATTTTTCATTACATTAATCAAGTATTAGATTAATATTTATTCTCTACATTTTTTTAGTTATTTTATTCAAGATTAGGTTTAGTTTATTTAGTCCTTAAGGTTATTTGTTATGTATTTCCTTGTTTTAGGTTAATTTCACATTTAGAATGGTTTTCTTTGTTAGTTAAGTAGGTGTAATTAATTGATAATGTTAGTCTTTATTTATGTTTTGTTTTTTAGTTTTCATTGGCACTTGTTTTACTTATCTTTGGGTTCTTTTTGTTTCTTTTCTTTAGATTTATTTTTAACATGACAGAGATATCATAAGGTTGTTGACAAATTGATAAAATATAAATATTAAGGATCAAATATTTTTTCTTCAAGAGGTTATCTTATCCATAGACTTTCTCTATCATATAGGTTAGATTATATAATCAAATCTAATTCCTTCATTTGATTCAAATAATATTTAATTTTTTAAATTATAATAAAGTATATATAGTTCATTATTTTACTTATTATTTCCGAAAACATTTAAAAAAATCCCTTTCACATCTATAATAGCATTCATGACCTATTATATCCTCAATATTAGACTGGTCATGTTCCATCTTAACCTTCACGATAGGTGAAAGAGTTGATTTGTTGACATGATAATTTTGATCATCAACAAATTTGGTGATTTTGAGAGGGATTTTTTAAGAAATCTTACTTCTTTTTATGCTTTATTTATTCATCCATGACCATTGGGGGTCCTTATCCAATTATACTTCCTATGAATGATATTATTAAAGATCAAGTTGATATTGTTTTTAATCTAACTCATTTTGCATGGTATAGCAGACTTAATGATCTACCTCACATAATTGAAATTATAAATGAGGAAGTGGAATAAGTATAAATAAATGAAGTAGTAATAAGTCTTTCACATGAAAGACAATCTGATATTTAGGAAACTAATCAATGAATTAAGCAGGAAAGAGAACAATTTTTGCTTACTAAACCTCAACCTAGATTTGTTTTCTTTCTGATTCTTTTCATATTGAAGATAATATTTTTATTATTGACCCTAATATAACTTTAGATTTAAATTAGTTTGGTTAAGTAATTGAATTTATTGAAAATTCTGCAGGGAGATCAACCACCTCAAATTTAACGTGTACATCAAAGAACATGAGACTTGATTCCAATTCTCCAAATCAATAGAAATAAAGCTAAAGTAATTGATAATGAGGTGGATTCTGATGATGAGGTAGTCCAACCCTTAGCAAATCCTTGGATTCATAGACATCCTATCAATATTGGTGCATATCTACGTAAACTTCCTTCATTAAAAGGTCTTAAGTTTTTTTTTCTAAAAGTCTTGGTGAATCATGGGAGGATCATTTGGATGATTTTAGATTAATTTGTTCAACTTTAGGTATTGTAAATGAAAAGATTTCTCTTAATTTTTTTTTTAAAATGTTAGATGGAAAAACTTATCAAGCTTTTATTAGTCTTGCCTATGGTGTAATTAGTAATCGAAATGATATTGAAGAATTTCTAGAACATTGTTTTGTTAAACTTAAGTAATATTTATATATGGTTAATGAATTAGTAATCTAAGAGAGACCATTTATCATTTCATTGGAAAATTCACTAGATTATGACAAAATATCATATGTGAGATTAGACCTACAAAAAGATTATGTAGAATATATTTTTGTAATGCTTTACCTTTAAAATATAAAATAATTTTAGAAGATAAAGACATTATAGATTACAATAAAATTGTAAAATTTTGTATTGAATATCAAAATAAATTAAAATGTGTTGGTTTTAATGATAGAACTACAAGATTTTTAAATTATAATGATGTAATAAATTCTAACACCCATACATGATCCAAATTCAAACACCCAAATGATCGAATGGATCATGAATAAGAGTGGTCCTAGACATATCACTCATCTAATGGTTCATATTTATGGAGGGAATCCTAAAAAAAAATAAGGTGTATGAACTTCAACATCCCCTATTGACTTTTTAATGTCATTGCATACATGAATAATACAAATTGGTTACATTTTGTGGGACAATAATAAAACTATAAGTGACCATGTTCACTAAGCTTATAACTTTTTAGGACTTGCATTGCAGGTATTTTGTTGCACTTTCCCTTTCCCCAGATTTTTTTGTTTTGTTTTGTTTGTGTGTGTGTGTGCGTGCGTGCGTGCATGCGTGTGTGCGTGCGTGTGTGTGTGTGTGTGTGTAATATTATGATATTTTTTATGAGTAATTTTTATTTATTTATTTATTATTATTATTTAAAAATTTGTATATTTTTGAATATAACAAGATAAAAAGGATTTATAAAGCATACACATATTTTAAAAAAAAATGTTAATATACAAAATGAATGGTATTTTTTAATAACTTATATTACATAGTAACAATAATAAGTGATAGAACTATTATGTATGTAAAATTATTATTTAATAGGTGGAGGAAAAAAATAATTCATTTATACAATTATGTAGGGGTTTACACTTATCTTTTGCGCACCTATGAAACATTTTGGGGCTCTCTCACAACATTGTATAAACTCTATATAATGTGTAACTTTGCTTGTGCAACACCACACAACACCTTGTAACACTTCACACCACCTTCCAATTTTTTAAGATAACTAGATCTCAACATCCACATGTCAACATCATCTGTGAGCAAAAATATCACTACCATAGACATCTCGAAAGAGCACAAACACTTGTATCACACAAAGTGTCTAGATAATGGATAACAAGTTCATGTAATTGATGATAGTGGAAACCAAAATAACATTGTTATACAAGATGGTGATGAAGGGAAAGGCTTCATCATTGAAGCACATCATTGATCATAGTCTCTTGGATAGTTTCAACAAGGCAAGGATATCTAGTTCTACCAAAAATGCACTTTCAAGTATGCATTAAAGTCCATGGAGTACATGGTCAATTATGATGTCATTCCACTAAATTTTAATCACACTCTAATTAGAAGATCATATTTTTATGATTTAGATACTAAGGAAAGTTACAAAAGGAGACCATGTGTCAAATATCACTTCTTCAATGTCTTGGAGTCACCACCGATGACCGAACTCATTTTTATATGTGCTAAATAATGATTCAAGATTATCTCACATACAAAAAATTTGTCCTCCTATAATCCCTTACACAACCACATAACACGTATTGGTATTATGCCATTTGACATAATCATCATAGTATTAAAAATTTGACAAAATATTGCAATAATATGGAAACATATTTTAAGAGTCAAATGGTCTTCCCACATATTAAATGGTGAGCCAAAAAATAGTTTTTGTTCCTAGATCCCCTATTCCAAATAGTCCACTACACTATAGGTCTATTCGAGAGAACAATGAAGTCTGACACTAGATCCAAGAACTTCTTGATCAAGGTAAGATCATGCTAAAAGTTTTCCCTTATGGAAGCTAATTGTACAAAATAAATATGGAAAAAGGCAATTTTACATCCACTTTCATGCATTTAACAAGACCATAATGAAGAACCATTACCCATTATCATGCATTGATGATCTCTTAGACCAGTTTAAATATAGACAATAATTGACCAAAATTAAATTGAATGTAAGTTACCATTAAGTACCAATATATTTAGAAGATGTTTGGAAGATGACATTTAAAAAAGGGAAGGATTGTATCAGTTTTTTTTTAGTCCTTTCAGTTTAAAAATGTGCTATCAACATTCATGCACCTAATAGACAATATACTCAGGTGTTTAACCCTTTTTTGGAAATGATTAAGGGTTAGGTATAAAATATCCTAAAAAAACTAAGGAGAAGACTATTATAATGAACATAACAATTAAATTAATTTAGGAATATAATAATATGCTAATAATATGATACATATGCCAAATATAGAAGGTACTAAGCCAAAAAATAATAAGATTGATTATATGTGAAGAAAATATAATACTTAACTTATATAATGATACAAAAATAGGTCTGAGTAATGCAGGTGCAGGAATAGACCATCTAAAGATCTGGATCTTATCATTAGATTTTAAATATTTACTTTTTGTTAGCTTGGATAGTTGTGTTTCCCTATGGACACTTACTCGGTGTTACTATTTAGATGTCCATGCTACTATCAGGATAAAAATAAAAATTATTTTATATAAATTCCACTTGAACCTACTTGGTGTCATTATTGTTTTGCTTCCTATCTATCTAAATCATGCACATAGGTTCTGGATATCAATTTTTAGCTCAAAACCTGAGGTCTTTTGAATAGGTCATGTAGTCTTGAAAAATAAGGGTTAGTGGGCTCAAGTGAAGTTTAGATAACTTCAAAGACCCCACTATTAGGGAGTGTCACCTACATAGCCACTACTATGAAGAAGGCCTTAGTCTAATATAGTTCTTCCCCTTATGTGGGCTTGTATGTGAGTAATTATGTAATAGGATATATGTGAGTGCATGTAGTGATCTAACTTTTAAATTGTAAAATATTTCTCAAGGTATGTTATTTGAATGATTTAAACCTTTAATATGACTACTCATATGGTTTATATAGAAATAGGTAAGAATAGGGAAGTATAACTCAGTTGTGTAAATGATATAGTGAGCTTGATAGGTGCCTTTTTTGGTATTTTCTAGATGATTAATGAATAAGATTTAACTTGTATTTATACCACACTTTTTGAAATATTTTTCATGGAAGAGTATAGGAAAGTAAATAGGCCAACCCATACATATCAAAATATTTGAAAATTTAAGGCTTTGTGAGGTAGGGATAAACACATTAGACATGGGACACAAGCATCGATGCTAGTATCCAACCCTAAATGAAAATTTATAAGAACATAAACTATGGATTGATATTTTAAACTAATATTGAAGGATATAGCAAATTATCAACATACATTGGGCTATAGGTGATTTGAATAATCAAAATAATAGGGTCAGACTATAAGATAAGCATTTAGGCATAATGAGATGGCCAACACGAGCCTTTTAACTACAAGGTGGGTAAATAACTAAAGGGTATAGCCATGAATGATATTTTCCAAGTATACAAGACTAGTTTGACATATAAATTTAGATTTCAGAATCTATATTTACCCCCTTTTAATCTAATAATGCATAAGGATGAAATTATTAGGATAAAAGAAAGAATTAGGCATCGTATTGTATACACCACACCTTGATTTAACTTGATATCCTTGTTTAATGTGTATGACCTAAAACCAAAATCATGTTATATGTGTAATTAGTACATATAATCTAAAATGAATAATTAAAATTACTTGAAATAAAAGAGAGTAAGTAAAGAGTACATGTGTGTCGATGTAACCATGTTTCCCCTTAACAGTTTGATGTAGTAATGATGATTATTAGCTAAAGCATTAGAGAGAGGTTCACAACTAAAATTTAGAGATGTGAAAAGGAGAATTGGAGGATGATCATTTTTCCAATCTTGTGCAAGGATGAGTAGTGACAAGTTTATTGAGGATACTAAATCTTGATTGTACAACTCAAATGTGAAATACAATCCTGTATTCAATCCTTTATCCAATCTCACTATAGTCAAAATGGTATAACCATTTTAACCCATAAAAAGAGAGGTAGTGCCATGTAAACTGAGGGAATTGAATATCAACTACACTATCCATAAATCCAATTGTTGTAGATAGATAAAAGTTCAAATGATGTTTCTCAAGAGTTACATAAGTGTGTATATAATTTGAATAGTGTATCTATTATATGGTACATTTTCATGACATATGCACCTTAAATGTGTCTCAAGCTAAAATATCTATCAAAAAGTAACCTTTTATCTATAAAATGTATATGATATATGTCACAAATCTAAAAAAATCTATCTGACATCTATGCACAATGCATATAATTATGTCAAAAATGTATATATGAATCATACAAATTGTATCAATTTTTGCCAATTATTTTGATTGTGTGTATGTGGACTCATGTCTCTATGACATGCCCCCACTAAAATTTCCCCTTTTTTAGATGAGTGAAATTATAAATTGAAAGTAACCTTATATCAAAAGGATAATAAAACTATGTTGTATATGTATCAATCATGTAGTCATGAATCATATAATGGTAACACATCAAAGTAGATGCATTAATGAAGCTTGTTGTATCCAAACATAAAAAGTTAAAGATCCATGATATATATCATGGAAATGTCTAGAATAAGTAAGAAAAATATTAGGGAACAATCAAGCACACACACAAGAGTACTCAATGTCATGCAAAGATAGGTTAAAGGAGATTTCAAACAAGGGGCATGTTCAAATGATGTACACTCAAGGGGAGGATATAATCAAATATCCACACACCAAATTAATAAATAATACTCAAAAAAATGGGGCCAACAAACAAGGGACATTTAAATGTTCTTCAATAAATACAAATAAGAAAAAAGAAGTACACTCAAGTAAGGAATGTGATAATATGGAATATAAGAAACTAGCATAAACATGTCATACTATTCCCTACATATATGTGTTAGTAAAATGTCTTATAACATAGTATATCAAATACACTATGTAAGATATAAACATCAGTATATGAATGTATAAGTGTTAATATATAATCTCAACATGATAATGGAAAGTTATCATAAATAATATAAACCATGTCAATTATGATTAATAAAAGCAAGATTCCCCCAACCTAATGTGTTACATAGGAAGATGAAAGGTCCAACATTTGAATGTTAGTTTATCATGGATCTAATCTATCCCTGTATCACACTCAATTGCTAATCAGAAATTTGGTTCTAAAAAATGTTTCAAGTCAGAGTTTGAGTGGTGGCACATTGTAGAGCTCTTCAAGAGCTTTTTGACACTTTTCACGGTTCACAAAATGGAGTCTGGATGCTCAAGTTATGGCCATTTGAAGATTGGTCGAAAAATGTCACTTGTGACATTTGGCACGTGTTTTGAGGACGTTTCGACATTTGGACCTATCAGAGGTTGAAACATGGTAAAATGTAAGGTTTGAAAAAAAAAATGGTTTGATGACATGTCACATCATCAACATGCCACGTGCCAGTGTGAGTTAAGCTCTTTGACCAAGGTGGTGAGCAAGGTGGCACGAGCCAGGGAGAATGATTCATGGGAAAGACCGACTTAAGAGGCCGAGATTTTAGGTGAATCCACAGGCCTGGCCATGTCCAAAGAACTATGTGGCTGAAGCCATGTGATAAGTGGGTGGCCAAAAGACTTTTCAAACCTTCCCCATCTCCAAAGCGCAGCCATGTGGGACAAATGCGCCCAAGAAGTTGTCAAAGGCACCAAAAAAGGAGGCTAAAGTTTTCAAATGCATGCCCAAAGTGTGCCTAGAAAGGAGGGTGGCCAGTTTTGAACCCCTCACCTTGTGGAAAAAAGGTAGGAGACTTAGCCACTACACCATAGGCTTCAAATTTATTATAAAAGAACGAATTTGTATTTGTTTTAAACAAGTTCTGGATTGTGTACTTTTATTTTAAGAGGCTGAGAGTTTGTTTTAAGCTTGGAGATAGCTACCAAATGGGATTTTCTCCAATATCCAACCTTATACATAGAGGATAAGCCTTTTTAATTATGTTTTGTAATTAAAAAGAGAAGTATTTTATTATTATTTGGATATACCAATGGATTAAGTGAAGGGACCAAAGCACATTCGGAAGGGGTTGAAGACTGAGGAAGGATTCCCTATGATCAAGCTTGAGTATATCATCAAGGTGGAGTTCTTGGATAGAGATCAGGCCTGAGGGAAGTTGTGTAGTGTTTTAAAGAATTTGTAAGCCATTTGTTGTGCAAATTTAATAGAAATAGTCCTCACTATTGGGCAGACCCGGAGATGTAGGCAAAATATGCCGAACTCTGTTATCAATGTCGGATGGTAATTTTTCATTTGCTTGCATGTTTTAATTCAATTTTTTGATTTTTTTAAATTATGAAATCATTCAAAGGTTAATTTTTGACAATTTACAACATTTTATGTAATAAACAAAAACTAGTTTAATTGGTAAATGGAAGTAACAAGTCTATTGATCATTCCAATCCAACTCAACAACCGAGAACATTTTTGCTAGAACATTATGCAAGTTCTTTTGAGTTTTTTGAGAATTTGTTAAGTTTTGAGAAATTTAGTATTCATACTTGAAAATTCACATTGAGTTTATCGGTGTAGTTTACAGATCAAGTTGGTATCAGAGTAGTTAGAAAGCTGGGTGAGCTTCTGATTGAGTTTTGATAGTTTCTTTCAATTTTTGGTATTCAATATCACTTGATTAGATTGCAGTGTGCACTTGTGGAATCAGCATGTTTGCAAGAAACCATGGGCAAGTTATCACATAAAGCCAAGATCGAAGAGCTTGAAAGCATCAATAGTGAGATTCAGGATGAGAATGCATTCCTGAGATGCAAGCTCTATTCCCTTGAAGTGAAAATTGCAAGTTTAAAATCAAAGCTCGAATCCAAGGATGAGATCTTGATTAGATTGAAATGTGGTGAGTGTGAAAAGGTAAAGCCTTTCACTTCAGATGTAGAGACTATGACTGAATGCACTGTAAGTTATTCACCACATAATTCATCTACTTATTCTTTCCATTCAGATTCGGATTCAAGTAATGATGCTTTTGGTAGTTTTGAAAAACACACTAAGGGTATAGGATCCAAATTATTAATGAAAATGGGCTTTAATGGAAGAGGTCTTGGTCAAGATGGCCAAAAAATTACTAACCCAATACAAGTAGAGCATAGATCTCTTCATGCAGGTTTGGGTTACATTAGTGAGCAGGTGGATAAAGGAGGAACTTCCTCCGTGGCTAAGGGAAGACAAGCTTCTAATAGCAAAGGACCGAGGCTACTAGTAGAGCATGTGTAGTGTAATAAGGAAGGTAGAAGAGGTATTGAGATTCCACCTCCTAGTTCCTACACTAGAATTAACACCAAATCTTCTAATCCACTTTTTATGTTTAAGAAATTTAGATTTAACATTTAGAAGATAATGCAATCATTTCCATGCACCTTTTGTGGGATGCATAACCATAGTGTTGCATTTTTTTGGAAGAGACATGCTATGATTAAGCATATTGTAGGTGTTCAAGACCATTCTCGTCATGGCAAAGTGAGAAGAGGTAAAAGGGAGACCTCACCTAAGAAGGTTGTTTGCACTCATTGTCTTATGAGTGAACATTGGATTGATCATTGTGTTAAAATTCAATCATCTTCTCATTCTAAACATGGTAAAACTAAGATTATTTATCAACCTAAGGTCAATGAAGTTAAATCAATCCATAATGATGCTTAGGAATCCACTAAGACAAACAATTTCACTAGGAAGAAAGAAATGGTTAAGTGGATTATTACTACATTCTTTTTGTAGAGCATGGTTAAAATTCACCTAAGGGAATGAACAAGCTTTGATAGATGTAGAGTAGAGTTTGTGAGAACACTTTGAGATAGATTCATCATTCGAAGTATTTTAATTCTCATATTGAATGACTCTAAGTTATGAATCTCATATTTATGCTGTGTGAGTTGTCTAGAGGACTTGAACTCATTTGATCAGTTGGAGATAATATCAAAATGCATGTTGTAGGTTGAGTTAATTCCTTGCAACACTTATTTGATTTCTATTTTGAATGTATCTTTGGCACATGGATGCATATATGCATGTTTACGACCCTTTGGGCATGTTTAGATGTTAGGCAACATAGACTTTTGGTTGTTTTCATTTGCTTAGCATATAAGTCCCATACTAGGGCATTGTATTGCAACATGTCCACAACATTTATTGTATGTTGTCGGCATTATAAACTTGTCTTGCAGTTACATTGGGAGCTATTTTAGTTTTTGGCAATTCACCGCTTTACAGGATGTGACATTTGGGCAAGCAATTTTGGTATGTTGTAATCACTTTGGCAGTTGCAAATTCACTTACTCATGCCTTTGGATTAGGCATTTTTTTAGTTTGATTGAGAATCATTTTAATGTAATTGTTTATACCTCTTTCTATGATTGGGTTCTATTTTTATTAATGCAGTAGACCAGTTATAAGATTTCAGGGGATATTGGACTTTTGGAGACCAAAATCCCTCCATTGGGGGGGTGTGATAAAAAATTTGGTTTTGAAAAAGGTTTCAAGTTAGAGTTTTAGTGGTAGCACACTATAGATCTCGTCGAGAGATTTCTAACGCTTTTTGTAGTTCACAAAACAGAGTCTCTATACTCAAGTTATGGCCATTTAAAGATTGGTCAAAAATGTCACTTGCAACATTTGGCACGTGTTTCGAGGATGTTTCGACATTTGGACCTATCAGAGGTTGACACTTAGTAAAATGTAAGGTTTGTAAAAAAAATTAGTTTGATGACATGTCACGTCATAAACATGCCATGTGTCAGTGTGAGATAAGCTCTTTGACCAAGGTGGCGAGCAAGGTGGCGCGAGCAAGGGAGAACGATTCGTGGGAAAGATCGAGTTAAGAGGCTGAGATTTTAGGTGAATCCACAGGCCTGGCCATGTCCAAGGAACTATGTGGCTAAATCCATGTGACAAGTGGGTGGCCAATAGACTTTTCAAACCTGCCCCATCTCCAAAGCGCAACCATGTGGGACAAATGCGTCCAAGAAGTTGTCAAAGGTGCCAAAAAAGGAGGCCGAAGTTTTCAAATGCATGCCCAAAGCATGCCTAGAAAGGAGGGAAGCCAGTTTTGAACCCCTCACCTTGTGGCAAAAAGGTAGGAGACTTAGCCACTACGCCATAGGCTTCAAATTGATTATAAAAGCATGAATTTGTATTTGTTTTAAACAAGTTCTGGACTGTGTATTTTTATTTTAAGAGGTTGTGAGTTTGTTTTAAGCTTGGAGATAGCTACCAAATGGGATTTTCTCCAATATCCGACCTTATACACAGAGGGTAAGCCTTTTTAATTATGTTTTGTAATTAAAAAGGCATGTATTTTATTATTATTTGGATATACCAATGGATTAAGTGAAGGGACCAAAGCACATTCGAAAGGGGTTGAACACTGAGGAAGGATTCCGTGTGACCAAGCTTGAGTATATCAGCAAGATGGAGTTCTTGGAAAGAGATCAGGCCTAAGGGAATTTTTGCAGTATTTTCAAGAATTTGTAACCCATTTGTTATGCAAATTTAATAGAAACGGTCCTCACTATTGGGTGGACCCAGAGATGTAGGCAAAATATGCCGAACTTCATTATCAATGTCAGATGGTAATTTGTCATTTGCTTCCATGTTTTAATTCAGTTTTCTGATTTTTTTAAATTATGAAATCATGCAAAGATTAAATTTTGACAATTTATGACATTTGATGCAATAAACAAAAACCAGATTAATTTGTAAATGGAAGTAACAAGTCTATTGATCATTCCAATCCAACTCAACAACCGATAACATTTTTGCTAGAACATTATGCAAGTTCTTTTGAGCTTTTTGAGAATTTGTTAAGTTTTGAGAAATTCAGTATTCGTACTTGAAAATTCACTTTGAGTTTATCGGTGTAGTTTATGGATCAATTACTAGGGAAACATATGTGTGTAAATAAATGATATGTTATATACTAACATAAAGTAAACAACATAGGCAAAAAGCTAGTAAATATGTGAATGCTAAATATATTTGTATTTTTGATTTATTTTATATGTTATGATATTTTATTGAATATATGAATTCTTTTGTTTTATATGATTATGTGTAATATTTACACAATAAATAATTTTCATTGATTTCTTGAGAGGTTTACCTTCAAGTGTAGCCAAGTAGTATACACCTTTTCCCAAAATTTCTATAATTGTGAATGGGCCTAGTCAATTTGGTTTGAATTTTCCTTTTTTGTCCATGTTCACATTGGTATTATTTTGGTTTTATTTTAAGACCAAATCATCTACATTAAACTAATGTGGCTAAAATTTATTGGTTAATTCTCTCTAAACTCAATCTTGATAAATCCAAAGATGTTCAATACCCTTTTTGCATTTTTCATCCAATTATTCCAACTGGTGTAATCGCTTCTCTCAATATTCATTATCTCAAATAATATCCCTTAAATAAACTTGCTAAGGGATTTTAAGATCAATGGGTAAAACTACCTTTGTACCATAAACTAAATAATAAGGCATAGTCTAGGTAGGGGTGTGTACCCTAGTGCAGTATTCCCATAAAATATAAACCATCTATTGATTTCAATTTGTAATGCATCTCATCACTATTTTTTCTAATATTTTGATAATAGTCTTGTTTTTTCTTCTATTTTACCATTAACCTATGGGTAATATGGTGTATAGAACGTATGTTTGATCTTGTATTTGTTGCAAAAACACTTCAATGTTTTGTTCTTATATGATGATCCATTATCTATAATAATAGTTGAATGTGAAAAAAATCTAGAAATAATATTTGTCATCAAGAATTTGTATATGCCATCTCCAATGGTGAAATTGAGAAGAATTGCCTCTACCCATTTCTAAAAATATTATGAAGCTGTAGTTATGAATTTATGGCCTCTTGTTAAGATTAGATTTATTTTTTCAATTAAATCACATCCCCCAAGAGAGAAAGGCCATGGTGATACAATCGATTATAACTCATGAGATGAAAAATGGTTTAAATTATTGTATTTATAACATTGGACACATAATTTATCATGTTCAATACATTCATGTTCCAATGTGGGCCAATAATAACCTTGCCACAATAATTTGTGGGACATTGCTTTTCCAATAAAGTGTCCCCCACACTCACTATTGTGCTGCTATGCCCCTAACCTATCACATGTATGAGGATAGTATTAGCTGACTTGTGGCTTACTTATCCCTCTTTGATGTTATATTACATTTATCTATGCTTTATTTTGATTAGTAGGTCGGCCTATGGAGTAACCATGGCCTAGTTAGACTATATATAGGAGGTAGTGGGTAATTATTTACCATCATATTGTGAATTCTACTCTTATTGAAGCTTGTGGAGGTTTCCCCTTCAAAGTGGCTTATCTATTATCATATATTTGGATATATTTCAGTCATATTTAGATCTAATTCTGCTATTCTACTTTATTGTTGAAGTAATTTCATTACAAGAGATATCAGAGTTGCGATTTGGGCAATCTTGTGGGTGAAACACTAAATTTGTAAATTTTGTGATATATATTAAAAATTGCGAATTTCTCTTCAAAATTTTTACTAAAGGTGATAAATAATAAAATTAAGCTTCCATTAAAATTTCAGTGCATTTGGATCTGTTTTACAAAAGTTGTCATTATTTTATGGTTTCTCATAAAATTGCTATATAGTGCAAAATTCAAAGAATTTTTTTGAGTTATTTACATATTTGGAAATCTTAGAAAAAATTGGCTATGGTATGTTTTTTGTATATTTTGATTTGAGGCTAACATAATTCCAAAATTGCTTGGTCAAAGTTGGGTCAAAAGTGCCAATAAGGGTTGACATCGTAAAACCGTTTTATGGTAGGTCCACAAAATTGGGGCCGAGGAAAGGGTGTTGAAACTCTAGGTAAAACTCCTAAAAAGGAAGAGATGGAGTCAGAAGGGGGATGTACTAGACCCTTTGTACCAGGGATTTCTGACATAGATCACAAAGTGAGCCAGCTTGACTATAGTGTGCAAGGCATTCAGAGTGAGGTATAAAGCATACAATCTAATATGCAATCCATACAGGATAGTTTGGGAGATATCATGACAGCTTTGCAAATTAATCAGTCAAATAATCAAGCTAACTCTATTGTACAACCCCACTAGGGTGGTTCTCCTAACTAGTCTAATTCAAATCTAACTCCATGGCCACAGAGGAACCTATTACCAAAGGTGGATATGTCTAAATTTGATGCAAAAGATCCACTTAATTGGATCAACCAAATGGAGATTTTTTTTGACCTACATCAGATTCCAAGTGGATAGAAGGTTACCATGGCATTGTTGTATCTTGAACCTGATCAATTAATTTGGTATCTTTGGTTGTGTGCTCAAAAGAAAAAGATGACTCTCAATGTCACCTGGTCAGTTTTTACAGAGGAACTGTAATTACACTATGGCAATAGTGTGATAGAGAATTACTTCAGCCAATAGGAAAAATTGTGACAAACTAGCTCCATCAAGGATTATATTCATCATTTTTATAACTTGTCCTTACGTGTGGAGACAATTTATGAAGCAAACTTGAATGACCTATTTTTGGGTGGACTCAAGGACCAGATCCAACATGAGGTATGCGTGTTTAATCCACTTAAGATTTTTTATTCTATTATCATGGCACATAGAGCTAAGGAAAAATTCATAGCCAACAAGAAGCATCCATTCACTCACTTCAAAGATCGTATCATATCGTCCCCAACATTTCCTCCACCTACTAGATTGACCCCTCAATAAATTGAAGAGAAGCATGTAAAAGGATTATGTTTTGGTTGTGATAGCAAGTGGAGTAAAGGACATAGATGTGCTAAGAAGAAGTTATTCTACATTAAGGGACACAACAAAGATGAAGAAGCAAATGATGCCTCCAATGATGATGAGGAAGATATAGAGGAGGTACCTAAAGATTCCCAACCTACAATCTCTTGTCATGCACTTGCCGGTATTAACACTCCACAAACTCTTAAGGTGGTGGGTTTCCTCAAGAAATAGAAGGTGACAGTGTTGATTGATTCAGGGAGCACACATAACTTTATAAACCATAAATTGGCCACTCGATTGAACTGTTTCATCTACCCAACACCAAAATTTAGGTCATGATTGCAGATGGTGGCATAATTAATTATTCAGGCAAATGCCATAGTATTAAGCATACTATGGGTGGGTACAATCTCGACTCTCCTATGTTTGTTATTTCCATGGGTAACACAAACATTGTTTTGGGAGTCCAATGGCTCACAACCTTAGGTACCATTGAGATGAACTTCCAAGAACTATTCATGCACTTTCATTCTAAAGGTAAGAAAATTGAACTACATGTATTACATGCAAAATCTCCACAATTGATTAGTTCACATCAGATGACCAAGACGCCAAAAAGGGGATTAAAGGGAATTATTGCATGATTATTCTCCATAGATTTTCAACCCACACAGGCATCTATACATCCTGATTTACAAATAATTCTTGAGGACCACTCATCTATTTTTGGGGCCATGCCAAAAGAACTACCACCAAAAAGAAAACATGATCATGCCATTCAACTAATTCTAGGTAGTCAACCACCAAATATCAAACCATATAGATATCCATATGCACAAAAGAGTTAAATTGAAAAGATGGTCCATGAGATGCTAGAGGCAGGGATCATCAAGCATAGCCAAAGTGCATATTCATCACCAGTGGTCATGGTGCGGAAGAAGGATGACACATGGAGGATGTGCCCAGATTATAGGGAACTCAACAAGTACACCATCAAAGATAATTTTCCTATTCTAGTAATTGATGATTTACTTGATGAGTTTTATGGTGTTAATTATTTCACAAAATTGGATCTTCACTCGGGGTACCATCAAATTAGAATCAAGGATGAAGATGTTCATAAAACTGCTTTTAGAACACATGAGGGCCATTATGAGTTTTTGGTAATGCCCTTTGGTCTTACAAATATACCATCTACTTTTCAAAGCTTGATGAACACTAATTTTAGGCCTTTTTTTATAGAAGTTTGTGCTAGTTTTCTTTGATGACATATTGATTTATATTCAGACATGGGAAGCACATCTGCAACTTGTGAAACATGTGTTGATAACTTTGGAGAAGCACCAACTTTATGTGAAGCCATCTAAATGTGATTTTGGAGTAGAGGAGATAGAGTACCTCAGTCACATTGTTTCCCATGAAGGTGTCAAAGTTGATCCCTATAAGATCAAAGCGATAACGGAATGGCCCATGCCAAAAACTCTCAAAAACCTTCGAGGGTTCCTTGGACTAATAGGTTACTATAGAAGATTTGTGAAAGGTTATGGTAGCAGAGAAGCTACACTCACTACATTGGTAAATAAGGATGATTTCCATTGTAATGATGATGCCACCAAATCATTTTAGAAACTAAAAGTAACTATGTGCACCACTCCAGTTTTGGCTACTCCAGACTTCTCAAAGACATTCACTATTGACTATGATGCTTCTGGGTCTAGATTGGGGGAAATACTAATGCAAGAAGGAAGACCCATTGCATTTAAAAGTCATCAATTCAAAGGTAAGAATATACAAAAACCTATCTATGAGAAAGAAATGATGGCTATTCTTCATGCAGTTAAACAATGGAGGCCTTATCTAATGGGTAGACACTTTAAGGTGAAAATGGATCATGATAGTCTCAAATACCTTTTGGAACAAAGATTATCATCTGAGGAACAATAAAAATGGGTAACCAAAATGTTGGGTTATGATTTTGAAATCATCTACAATAAGGGTAAAGATAATGTAGTAGCAGATGCACTATCCAGACGAGATGCATACACAGAAGCATTACTTTGTGCAATGTCCATGTTGCAAGAAGATTGGGTGGATGAAGCTAGGTTAGAATGGGAGCAAGACAAGGATACACAGGTTCTGATTTAGAATCTCCAGCAAGTTAATTTATCCTCTGACAAATTTTAATATAAAGGTAATGTCCTATGGTATAAGGGTAGGTTATACTTGTGCAAAAATTTAGAGCTTAAGCATAAGATTCTTGCAGGGTTGCGTGCATCTCCAATTGGGGGACACTCAGGGTTCTTGAAAACTTATCATAGAATTAAGAAATAATTATTTTTGGAAGGACTCAAGGGAGATGTACAAAATTTTGTGGAAGAATGCTTGATATGCCAACAAAATAAAGGTGAAATAGTTAAGACCCTAGGTCTGTTACAACCATTAGCAATTCCTAGTAAAAGGTGGGAGGAGGTTTCCATGGATTTCATCACTGGGTTGCCTTGTTCTGAAGGTAAGAGTTTTATCTTGGTCATTATGGATAGGCTTACAAAATATGCCCATTTGTGTGCTCTCTCACACCCATTTTCAGCAAGTACAATAGCAGCTATTTTTATGGAAGCAGTTCTCAAATTACATGGAACCCCAAAAATAATTGTAAGTGATCATGATCCTATTTTCACTAGCAACTTTTGGACTGAACTATTTGCTTGTTTGGGTACACAAATAGCTCATAGCTCATCTTACCACCCCCAATCTGATGGATAAACTGAAGTGGTTAATAAATGTTTAGAGGGGTATCTCCATTGTTTTGTATTAGATAAATAAGAATATTGGGTTAAATGGATACCACTTGTAGAATGGTGGTATAACACATCTTTCCATACCTCTTCTAAAATGTCTCCATGTCTAGCACTATATTGTTACCATCCACCTTCCTTCACTTCTTCATTAAAGGTGCACACTAAGGTTTGAGATGTGGAAGAGCACATTCAACATCAACAAGAGGTTTTGGCTAGTTTGAGAGATAATTTGGCCTTGGCACAAAATAGGATGAAGAAACAAGCAGATCAACACCAAGTAAGCAAACTTTTGATGTGGGTGACCAGGTATTTGTTAGCTAATAGCCTTACAAGTAGATGTCCTTTAAGCAATAGAAAAAGGACAACAAACTTGTTCCTAAGTATTATGGCCCTTATCAGGTTCTACAAAAAATTGGAAGTGTGGCTTACAAGCTCGAGTTACCTCATTCATCTCACATACACCCAGTATTTCATGTTTCCTATTTGAAGGTCATTGGACAAAAACTTTCAGCCCAGACAGAGCTCCCAGAACTAGATGAAGAAGGATGAGTCATTTTAGAACCAAAGAAGATCCTCCAAACACATACTAAGAGGTTGAGAACCAGAGATATTAGGAAATATTTGATAAAGTGTAAAAACCAGAGCAGTGAAGATGCAACTTGGGAAGGTGAAGATTTTCTACAATAACATCTAGAGTTGTTCAACATTGAGGACAACATTGGTTTGAAGGGGAAAGGCATGCTATGCTCCTAACCTATCACATGTATGAGGATAGTATTATCTAACTTGTGGCTTAATTATCCCTCTTTGATGTTATATTACATTTATCTATGCTTTATTTTGATTAGTAGGTTGGCCTATGGAGTAACCATGGCCTAGTTAGACTATATATAGGAGGTAGTGGGTAATTATTTACCATCATATTGTGAATTCTGCTCTTATTGAAGCTTGTGGAGGTTGCTCCCTTGAAGTGGCTTATCTATCATCATATATTTGGATATATTTCAGTCATATTTGGATCTACTTCTGCTATTCTACTTTATTATTGAAGTAATTTCATTACATGTGCATTTATAAAAGAGTGGTTCTCACTTGATATTTGTTGAGGCATATAAGTAATTATCCATTGAAACCTATTTTGAATAGGGCATCCCAGATAATAACCTTAAAAGTTACCTCTCAATTTAGTTTACATTTGTAATTACATGAAAAATGGTCAAGTAAAAAGGTGCATTAGAATAAATTGTACATATCATTGTATGACTTTGCATTTGTTGTAATGCATGTAATTGTGATAACTATTAAAACATCCATTTAACTTGATGTAATTAAAGGTTGGCATAGCTATTGTATTTTTAAATTGATGTAATCATCATTGATATCAAAGGGAATTAATAATTCCACACTAACCATGGAATCATCATGGAGATTATCCTTACATCGAATGCTTTCAATATAAAAGACATCGAATGTAGCTTTCAATTTGTCTACCATTTCCTTATATGGAAGGAAATTATCTTCTTTGGTTTGTTAATGATCTTTAAATTTGTTAAAAACTACTTATGAATCACCAAAAATGTAAATATGTTTGATATGGAGGGCCTATGCAATGTACAACCTTATGATCAAGGATTCATATCCCACAATATTATTATTGCATAGAAAAGCTAGTTGATAAGAAAAGGGCATATAGTCACCTTTAAGAGTAAAAAATATAATGCCTAAACCCACACTTGTCATATATTTAGATCTATCATAAAACATAGTCCATGGATTATTTGATACATGATAGGTTATAAACTCATCATGGAAGGCATCAATCATTGAAAATGTGTTTGATAATGGAACCATGTCTAGTTGATTGGCTACAACTTGAAATTTTATTTATTTTTGAGGTATGAACTTAAGATCAAATTTTTTTAGTTGCATCACCCATTTTTCTATTCATCCTGTCAGATGTCTTTTACTCATGAAAAACTTTAATAGGTATTCCTTGACTATAACATGAATCTCATTATTAAGCATGTAATGTTGTAACTTTTGTGTAGCAAATACTAATGTCAAACATACATTTTACATTGTAGTGTATTTACATTCATAACCAACCAATTAATGATTGATATAATAGATTGATATTTCTTGATGATCATCATCATATTGTGCTAATAAGGCCCCTAAGGCCTCCTTGGTTGCTAAAATGTAGAGAAGTAATGCTCTATTTGGTATTAGAGACATAAACACTAGTGGGTTTACTAAATATTATTTTATTTCATCAAATATTTTTTGAAAAACTTCATCCCAAACAAATTTTGTATCCTTCTTTAGTAAATGTGTGAAAGAGATCATTTTATCAGCTAGTTGAGTGATAAATTGTGAATTACTTGAATTCTAACTTGTAAAATTCTCAACTGATTTAATTTAGTTAGAGGTGGAATCTTGATGATAAATTATACCTTGTTCTATATTTAAATCGATACCATGTTGAGAAATGATATAACCCAAAATTTTTGTAGAGGATGCTCCAAAAACACACTTATTGGGATTGAAACGCACATTGAATTTTATCAAACAATCAAATATTTGTCATAAATATGTAACATGATTTTGTTGGCACTTGGATTTTACTAATAATTCATTGACATAATATTTGATAGTCTTATGAATAAAATCATGAAAATGTGTATTATTTCCATTTGATATTGAGATCCTATATTCTTGAGTCCAAAGGGCTTAATAGTATAACAAAATATTTCCCACAGTGTGGTAAATGTTGTATTTTCATGATCTTTTGGGTTGAGATTTAATTTTAATAACTAGTGAAACCATCCATGAATGAAAATTTCTCGTATCCAACTATAGATTCAAGTGTCATGTTTATATTAGGTAGTGGAAAATTATCTTGTGGAAAAGCTTTATTTAAACCCTGAATATTTTTGCAAAATTGCATGTCATGATTAGTTTTTGTAATAAGCGCTATATTAGAAACCTGATTAGAATGTAAAATTTCTTGAATAAAACTTGAATATAAAAGTCTCTGAATATCATCTCTTACAAATAAGGCTACCTTAGGATGCAACTTTTTAATATATTATTTGTCTGAGTTTGCATCTGGATATAGTAATATATTATGCATTGCCATTGATGGATCAGTCCAAGATATGTCAAAACAAGCCCAAGCAAATAATTCTAAAAAGTCATGTAAAACCTTTCGATAAGTTTTTCCTTCATCCTCCATCATTTTTACCAATAATATTGGTTAGGGATCTTGATCTGTTCCATAATTATATTGTATGTTTTCTTCATTAAGTAAAGTGGATCTATCTGCTATATATGGTGCTATGGGAATTGTGTTAGGTGCATCATGTTAGATATGAGTATCATCATTCTCAAAAAAGTAATCATGACTAGAGGTAGTAAGAGGAAACCTGTTATTATGATAGAAGGAAAGGAGATCTTCATAGGCTCCCAATTACTCTAGTAATGACTTTGTTATGCCTATTTTTGGCACCCATCTCTTCGTCTAAAAATTCAAGTATACTTACATATTTTGTCATATTTATGACTAATGTCATGATTTCTAAAAATAATTATGGGGGTCCTAGTCATTTGATTTCATTTTCAATAAGCATCATTATTTCAAATAGATATGATGGTTATTACATTAAGGATTTTTTTACTCTAACATTAAGAAGTGGTTTCGAAAGCATAAGTATGATATAATGAGAATTCATTTAGTATCTATATGGATAAGATGTGTAGATTGATAGTTGTAAATGGTTTGACTTGGTCATGTGCATAATGATACTAATTTGTTTTACTTACCTATTTCATTTATAAATGATGCAATATTTCCATTAACATAGACTTGTGAAGAGCTTTGCATGATTTGTTGCTTGATCAGTGGAATTTTGATAAGGTGATGGTTTAAAACTTTATTGTGATTGGTTAAATCATAAATTCCAATATAATTTGAGAATGATATGTAGATTTGATATCATTTATAATTCATATAGTTCTTATATTTTATCATTTCATTTATGGAATTTGTGATTTATTATCAAGGAATTGATTATATATGGCTGATTTTAATCTAAAATATAAACTAAACCTATTGACATTAAGGTCTAAAGCTTATATTAGAAACAAAACCTAAGTGTTAAGTTGCTCAGGGACACCTCGATGTGATTTCCTAAGTTGGTGGATCTAAGTTTATCATATCTTGAATAAAATTAAGATTATGAATAACTTGGGTTCAAAGTCAAGTTTTGAACCTCACCAGACCAGGTTGGTAATAACACTGAATGTGTTTTAAATATCATAATGTAAATACTTAGATACGATTATTGATTTCATTGGGATTTGATTTGGGTATGGATATTTCATTACATTAATAAGTGCTGTACATATATAAGATATTGGTTAGTAGTAGGGATTTTGGAACAAGTTTAGTGTTTTATAAACTTGGGAAAAATTGTTCAGAGTTGGTAGAACCTATAATAAGTACTTCTAGTCTTGACATCAAATGAAATATAAACACATAGACTTGAGTGGTTAATGTGAGCTTAGAACATACAAAAAGATTGGTTATTTTCATTTGGTAGCCATTATTGCAAAGCACTTGGGCAAAAATAACACTCTGTGGGTAGATCAAAGAAGAAAGAAGAAGATAGAAGATATAATTTAGTTCATCTGGTTCATTTGTAGGCAAGGTAAGTTGATTACCTTCTTGATTGGTTTCCTCATATGAAGTTTATAGTCTAGATACAGATGAAATATTCATCTATGTGCATGATAATATTGAATATTTGTTTTTGAAAATTGAAGCTATATGATCTAGTTTTATAGATTTTTACGTGGTTTTGAAACCCTGATATATGCATGTAGAGGGTTATGAGTTTGCAGTTTGAAAATATTTTAAGTTTTGAAGCTTGTTTCTAGGTTGATAGTTTATGTAGTTGACCATGTTTGAAAAGATATAGTGTTTTCTATTTGTCTACATGATATTATTTGAGTGTCTTTATGAGAAATTAATATTCATAAGTTGTTTTTGAAAATATTATAGTTTCATATAGATGGGTTTTCTATTTTTGAGAAAGATATGCAGACATTTTTTGTGTTAGTTGGAAATATTTGAGGTTTAATTTTTTTCAGCAATGGGTATTGGTTGGAAGTTTAATACATGGTAGGAGATGTATTATAGAAACTAAGAAAGCATGTTTAATAATATTCTCAAATACTTTATGGCTATTAGGTTTTGAATTAAATCATAGATATTTGTCAGTGGACTACGAGTTAGAAACAATCATATATGATGATAATTGTGTCTGCATTTTTCATTTTTTTGGGTGAAGTTTTGGTTTCAAAATGATTGGTCATTTTATTTTATATATGTATTCAATAAATGTTTTGTTATGTTATTGGATTTTGTTATAATGTTCAAGATGAGTTTGTGCATAATCAGATTCAGCTTCTTTACCTACACAATGAACTATGGATGTATGTTACATGGTTTGAATGATGCTATCAATAAAAACTACCTTTAGAATATTATGGTTGTGATTAAGTTAAATATTTGATTTATATAGGTTTCCAACACATGAATGATAGTTTTGGAGTGGACATTTCGATGGAATTTGTCTTTAAAGACTATTTTTTTCTTTGAGGATATAAGTGAATTTAGTTGAATGATTTTAATTCGATAACAGGAAGATGATGAAGAGTGCATACATGTTTATTAAAAATATGCATGTGATTCATTTCTAAAGGTAGTTTTAAAATTAGAGGATACATGGCAAAGTTATTATTTGTAGTGATAATGATAATGTTTGACATTTAAAAGATATTTTATTTATTGGTTGTCTAGGTACTTTGTTTAAAGAAAGATACATATATATTGGTATTATAAATAAAAAACATTAGCATTTATCAATTTTCAAATACATGTAAATGAATATTTTGACATTTTGAACACAATTAAAAATCTTATGGAGTCATCTGGAACATCATCCATATATTTTGGCATTTTGAACACAATTAAAAATCTTATGGAGTCATCCTGGAACATCATCCATAAGGTTTGTTTCTCTTGTTCCTCCACAATTTCAGTATCGTTAGTAGTTTCAAACCATGGAATTTTGTTGGGAAATAATAAAATGCAACAAAAACATAAATTTTTATTGTGGTTGTGTTGCCTATAGGTGAGGACTCATGAGAACAAGTTAGAGCCTTACAAGTGGCCATTCATGATGTATCTTTTTATTACTTGTTCCCCTCAATCTACTTCTTGCGTATTCCCTTTCACAAAAACTATCACATGGTGTCCTCCTCCAAAACAATATAAAAATATATAATTTATATATTTTTAAAATAAAATTCATTATAATAAGTGAAAGCTTCCCACTAATTAAAAAGATTTTTGAATATATAATGTTGTTGAATTTGCCCAACTTATTAATTGTCACATTATTATATATTAATATTTTATTTTAAATATATTTCAAATTTTATATATTAAATTAATTTATATTTTACGTTCTCTCTATTTTATAATATCAAACAAAAAAATGTCAACTTTTGAATGAATTGATTTTTAAATTTCTACATGACATCTACTTAACATTGTCAATTTCAAACCTAGAATTTGTCACTATTCATACTTCATCTTTGATTAATAATAAAAAATATTATATAGTAAAAATATAAATATTTATTTTTCACCACTTTTTGGATCACATGTAACAGACTAGGGAGTGGACCTATCTAACCATGCACTTTGGATAGTCTTTGGTTTCCACAGGTAGTCACTTTAGTTAGCTAATCTTTACCCTTCCAATGACATCATGAAATTAGTGGTGTTATGGTGGTTGTTAGTGGAACAAATCCCATATGCCAACTAGATCCTTTATAGAGATTTCAATATGATGGATTATGCAAAGGACAAAGAATGGGATCTACCCATGAGATGGTGTACTAGAGAACAAGAGGCTTGGTTTTATAGACATATAATTTGGGGAATTTTTACCCTAATCATCATCACAAAACCTCTCCTCCCACCCATTGGTTCATCTAGTCTATTTATTTCTAAAGAAATAATATAGTGTTTAAGAGATTGGATAGATCCCTCCTCTCATAATAGAACATTTTTCCCTTTACCTAATGATTTTATAGGCTTTATAATATGCTTACAAATGTTCTTTTATCAAACCACCAACCACCCATCAAATTCCACATAGAATGGTTCGCTTTGCTAGTCATAACTTTCAACAACCTGTTTTATTTTAACAACTTGCATCTAAAGCATGAACAAACTCTAACACATCAAAAAGGTTTGGAATTTAGTTCCTCACCCTAACAGTGTCTCTAGTTGTAAAATATTGGTGAGAAGTAGTCATCATTCATAGTAAAACATTCCTCAAGGAGTTTATTAAGCAGTTAGCCATGTTTAGGAAAAGGTCCAACTCTACCCACATAAGGGAATTCAAAATAGTTTCTTGTGAGTTAGAATTATCCCCTCTAAATGAGACTCTATAAAATAAAATTACTAAGTTGAGGAAAAGAATCAAGCTAACTAAGATTCATGAAACTTGTGGTGCTCAAATATAGGATCAAATCCACTAGCCAAAGATTAGATATAGAGTTTCCAAGAAATATTTTAATAAGTTAAGAGCTATACATTATGTTGTGTCAACTAATTCCATCAAGGAAGCTAGTGATGGTCTCATTGGTATTCTAGACATCTTACAATCTTTTTTTCATCATTAAAAAATAAGTCTTTCAAGCTTAAGCGCCCTCAAATGAAAGAGACTTTGCTTTAAAAAATATAATGGTGTTGTTCCTTGTAAATTCACTTTAGGTCAACTAATGGTGTGTGATAGGATCCTTTCTATTAAAGAGCTCCATAATGCATTAATCGATATGACCCATCAAAAATCCTTAGGGATTGATGGTTTTCCCTATGAGATTTACCAAACCTTATGGGATTGTTTGGACATGATTTGCACAAATTTAATCTTGAAGCTATGGCCAATGTTTCTCTTAGAAAGATCATCAGTAAAAGCAATATCAAGTTTATCCCTAAGGTTGGAAATCATGATCTTATCACTAATTAGAGCCCTATAACTCTTATGAATGTTTATTATTAAATTATTTCCAAGATTTTGGATCTCAAAATTAGGTATCTCCTTCCCTTGGTGGATAGGCTTGAGCAACTAGATTCATTTAAGGTAGATATATATTGGATTACATTATTACGGTCTAACTAGGGATGGTGCAGACTAACACATCCCAATAAGAAGTTATATTTATTAAAATTAATTTTGAAAAGGTCTATGAGAGGATTGAATGGTCACTCATTCTTACTATGTTGCAAGGCCTTAGTTTTGGTCCTAGGTTCATTCATATAGTTTAGACTCTTTTTTAATATGTTTTTACTTATCTCACCATCAATGGTAATCAATTAGAGAATTTTGATATATTTCATTCCATTAGGAAAGGTTATCCCTTATCTCATTCTCTTTATGTATTATCTACGAAAGGGTTTGACTACTTTTTAGAGGATTATGCTTCTATAAAGTTGGTAAAGGTAATTTCTCTCCCCAATTACCCTAATACCAATTTCTTAATGGACAATTTTTTGATGACTCCTTCCTTAAAATTTTGGAAGAGTCAATGGTGGTCCATAACACCATGGAATGTCTCTAATTTTTATACATGGGCTCTATCTCCAATGTTTAGTGAGCCAAGGCTCAATGTTGTAGTCAATCTTCTCACCCTAAACCTAGTTGGTTCGAGTCTTACTAGTGGAAATGGATCACTCATAGGGAAATATTCAAGTTTATAGGTATTCCTTTTGATTTTTAATCTTCCTAAATTAAGTTATGGAATTATGTTGTCCTTAGAGTGTATAAAAAATTATCATATTAAATAACCAAACTTCTTTTGCTTACTGTCAGTTTCAAATTTGTTCCAAAGTTATTATTGCTACTTGTGTTTATTACTCTTCTCACTAGGCTCCTTCTAAAATTAACTATAGGAAGCTTGAAGTTTTATTAAGAGACTTCTTTAGAAAAACTTTAAAGGCAAAGATAATTTCATAGAGTATCCTGGAACATATGTTTCAAGTGTGCAGAGGTTAGAGGGTTAGGGATAATTGACATTACCAAGTAAGGAACTACCCTTTTTCCCAAATGGATCCCCAAGGCCATTGAAGGGAAAGAAGATTGGAAATATCTTATCATGCACTACATTTCCACTATAATTCCTTGTGGATGAGGAAACTTGAAGAACTTGGGGTTCCAAAACTTGCTCATTGTGCTTGTTCCTATAAAAATTATAAGTACCTTTGTAGCTGAACTATTAAACCATGGCTAGTTTAGAATGGGGTTGGCTTCATATAATTTTTATATTAATTCTTACTCCTTATGGTGCTCATTATTTATTTTTTATATTTGAAAATACTTGGCAAAAGTTCCTAGATTCAAATCACTTCAACACTTTTTATTACATTTTGATTCTCTCACTAATCTAATTTACTTAATTATCCATGGATTAATATGGTTGTTAAATTGTTTTGTTACTTTTAACTAAAGAATAAGTCATAAGTTGTTATAGC
This sequence comes from Torreya grandis, assembly GCA_037957365.1. Taxonomy (NCBI): domain Eukaryota; kingdom Viridiplantae; phylum Streptophyta; class Pinopsida; order Cupressales; family Taxaceae; genus Torreya; species Torreya grandis. The sequence continues at coordinate 785,158 of JARHVA010003351.1, read as the reverse complement.
ATAGATGTATGTTACTTAGATTTTATGAGTTCATTATTATGAGATGGTTAATTTTGAATTATATACATAATGATTATGTTACTTTGTTGTTATAACATTGTTTTATGATTTATATCATGATGAATTTGACTACCTTTTTGTCATGAGATGGATGCAGG
>JARHVA010003351.1:687500-780000 GCA_037957365.1 Torreya grandis | reverse complement strand
TAGAGCACTGTATCTATTATTGTACTTATTGAGGCATTGTGTCTAATATAAATGTAATTGATTATTATTATAAATTGACAATAGAGGTTTTATTATTATACCAACCATGGATAGATTTTATAATGATTATTTTCCTTAAGAAATTATGATTGTTTACATAAGTTGCTAGTGATTAGTAAATATAGTTGTACATGTTTACTTAAGTTTGATATGCTTAGTTATTATGTTAAAAATCACTAATTAGATTCTTGTGGTGTAATCTAAGGAAAGAATAAGTGTTGAGTAAATTTTTTATTCAAAAAAATTATTACATTATTCTAGTAAATCCCTATGGGGATGTTACATTATGGTATTAGAGTTATGGTTCAAACTCTAAGACTTAATGATTCTGCTAAAATTTTCATATTCTTCTTTTAATAACAGAAATAATAGTGTGAGTAAGAAAATTGGATGAGAGTACTTAGAATGTCAATAATAATAACCCTCAGTTTGATCCTAACTAATTTTTTGTTAAACAAGCAACAAAGTTAGATCAAATTCTTGCAACCATGAATGATACTAGGAACAGATTTGTATCCCTAGAACATAAAATTCATAGACAAGAGGAATAAAACCATTAGGACAAACCTAAAGAGCATCCTATTAAACAAGAACTCCCTTAAGAGTAGAGACACAAGGAAGTGCCTCAAGATGCGAGAGAATGTATAGCCACATGATTGACAAGGGATATGAAAATGATGAATCCACCTAAGTTTGATGGAAGCATTATAAGAGATGGAGCTAAGATATGGTTGAATAAAATAGAGAAGTATTTCAAGATTCAAAACTACTCTAAGGTCACCAAACCTATCTGGGGAGCTTATCTATTAGCTAGAGAAGTAGCTATATGGTGGGCCAATAAGAAGTTAAAATGAATCTAAACTTGACCACCATTACTTGGGAGATCTTTGTGACATTATTGAGATCATGGTGGATTCTATAGTTATATTTTGACCAAAAATTGATTGATTTTCAAAATATAAAGAAAGAAGACTTGTCAATAAATGGGTATTAGAAAACATTCATCAAACTTTTGAAGTATGTACCTTAACATCAGGAAGATGAGAGGTTTAAAATTAAAAAGTTTATCATTAGATTAAACCCCAGATTGGTGGAGGGGTGGAGGTTCATGGAGGGCCATCTACCATGGATCAAGTCTTTGAAAAACTAATCAAGTAGGAGCAAAAGTTAAAATCTCTTGCTCAGGTCAAGGACAAGTTTAAAAAAAAAGTTAGGAAGTTCTAAACCAACTTTCCTAAAGAAGAATTAAAAGTAGAGGAGTGGAGACTCCAAGATTCAATTCAAGAATTAGAATACAAGATTCAATAGTGGTTCAGGTATCAATAAAATGGGTAATGGTTCTAAGAGTTGTTTCAAGGGAAACCAACAATCTGATAGGAAGAGACCATCAGGAGGTTGTTTCATCTATGGAGGTGACCATTTTGTGCATGAGTGTACCCATATAAATTAAGGAACAAAGGTTATACTCCTTAACAAGAAATGTTTTAGCAATGTATTCATGTAATATTTCATAATCAATAAGCCTAATTCCAAGTTTCACCCATAGAACTATTAGGTATTTTTTTTTAACATCCAATTTTCATTTTGATAGATACAAGGGCTAAAAAATGTTTTATAGCTCCTAAAATTCTAAATAAATTGTTTAGAAAAGCTAGTGTAATGGCAAATGTATGGTCAGTATAATATGAGAATGACTCTAAAGTCTAAGTTGACAAGTGTTTAATAGAATCATAAATTAGATTGTCATAATTCACAATGGTTGTGGATATTTATATAGCACCACTAGGGTCATATGTTGTGATCTTAGGAGTTGTTACAACCCTTTAAGTTGTACATAAAAAAAATTACAATTGTTTTAACAATTATAAATAATTTAACATTTAAATTGTAGAATTAAATAAAATATCATAACTAAATCAAAACTAGGAATAAAAATACTATTAATTAAATTACTGCTCATAATATAATATGATACAATATTAAGGAAAGAATTTATAAAAGGACACAGCTGTTGCTGGTCTCACAATAGAACATATGTTATTCAAATATATAAGTACATAATACAATTACATTCCTTCAGGCATACAACCCTATAAAATAATGGATACTAAACTTCCTAGAGCTTGAGTCATGCCGACTCATGTATCATTGATAGTCACAAATGTCACCTCCAGGTAGTATTGTAGTGGTAGAGTGAGAGCATCATTTGAGTGCTTTACCATTCTAATCATGGACCAAAAATATCCTACATAACTCCCTTTTAGGGAATGGCCCTCCCTTCATAGATAGGTAGATAAAATGGTATGAGAATTTAGTGAGACGTGCTAGTACCCTGTGTGGTTGTAAGATTTGCTAATACTACTATATGATGTATATCATAAATACAATTCAAACAAGATATCGTACAACATGAAAAATTAAACACAATAAATGATAATCTACATCTAATATTACTTTGGTTAAAGTTTTCAAATAATATATGATCTTTAGATCGGTCAATTTCTTCCACACCATTTGATTGGACTATCTATTGAAGGTGTTACCTAGGCCAGTAGAACCCATCTAACTACCTATTAACATCATCAATACATATTCTATAATCAGTGTATTTATAATAAAAAATACATATATAGATTCATTCCTATACTGCAAATAGAATAATCATAAACCATCATTTTTATTTTACCTATGTGTCATGAACCTATAATCGTTCTAGTAGTACATACATAACCATATGAAACAAAAACATAATTTTCCAAGCATTTATATTATTCGAGTATGTTTTAATCTCTGATCATAGATTTCCTCTAATACTAAAAATGTATTGGTTTAGCAACAATCAAAGGGTCTAATTTCTTTATTGAAATAGGTATCAACTTGGTAGTATTATTATTTACAAGATTACTAAATAAACAAGCATACCCATACAAATAACTTATCCTTTAAAAATGGTTAAAGGAATAATACATAATTTACTAACCCATAATTTTCTCAAAAAAAAATTAATTTACTAACCCATAATTTTCTTCAAAAATAATAAAAAATATTAATTTACTAACCCATAATTTTCTCCAATAAAAAGATGTGATATTGAATTTTTAAATATATATTAATTAGATATATTTTCCAATCACACAAAAACTTTGTTAACATGCATTTAACTATTTTACCAATCCAAGAAAATATACCTCTTTTTATTTTAAAAGCAATTAACTTTTCCACAATATAAATGATATAAAATACTTATGTGGATAAAAGAATTTCTATCGCTAAATAAGTAATAGAAAGCTAATAAATTAGAACCCAACATTAAAGTGCTTCAATAATTTGGGATGCTGATTATTAAAATACACATTATTATATTGAAAATTCAACGCTATAAAGAAAATAATGTAGTCTCAGAATTAATTAACATTCTTCAAAGTAAAACGCAGCCCTGGCTATAATACGAACCCTCTAAAACTAAACTCAGCCTTCTATGAGAGAAATGCGGGTTTCAAATATGGGACGTAGGAATTAGGCTAATCATGGCCTAAGAATTTTTTTTGCAATGCAGCCAGTCAAAAATTTTTAAAAAAAAAAAAAGAAAAATGGTTCATTAAAATTATAACACTGTCTTAGACTTTTTAACATGGCTTTTCTAAAACAAAATACATCCCTCTAAGATGGAAGCACGGATCTATATGGAAATAAAAAATTCTGCAGTACTTTAATTAAAACACAGCCAATAAAATAAGAGACGTTGGATGCAATCAAGAAAATATATAACTAGTATTAATAAAATAAAGTGCAGGTCTTGAGTGGTAATTAATATACCACTACATTTAAGAATACCAAAAATATATAGCTGGTATAAAAAAATTAAGCATGATAAGCAAAGAACATAGGGTTTAATGGAACACAGTGACAACAAATTAAAACACAACCAATCAAAGAATAAAAACTCAACTTTATATAGATTTTAGACACTCGCTGGGTGGGTTGAGTGCTGCTTTGACAAGATTACTATGCACCTCAAGAAAGATGCAAGTCTTAAATAAACCTTCAAATGTTGCTTCTTTTAATACAAGATTTCGATAATTTATAACCACATACTCTTGCTAATTTACAATAGAATCCTTTACAAGAAAAACACAAAATAATTAATAACAAGACTTACCTGTTAATTGTGCCCTTGTTGTAGCTCTTTCTCTTTTTTCCAAACCTTTGTTATTTCTCTTTCTCCATCTATTTTTCCTTGTATCCCTCTATTTTCGTTTTTTTTCCCTCCCTTTTACACCATCTTCTCTTTTTACTTATCCCAAAAAAAAAAACTTTTCTAATTTTAACTTTATTATTATTAAATCCTCTTCCTCAATTACTACACTATCCTTTGTTTTTACCCCATCTCTAGTTGAGTTCTTTCATCAGTTAACTTATTTTCTAAATTTAAGTAATTTTTGCATGCTAATCAAATCACATTCAATTCAAGTTCTACATTTATTAACCCTAGTTAATCTCTTTTCCCTCTCTAGTGTTAACATGCTAAATTAACATAAATAATAATATTTAAAATCTATTTCCTAATTTTTAAATAAAAATCATGCATAACTCATTTGAAGAAAATAACCTTCTCCGAGATAATTATGCCCTTAATTGGACAATAATGCTTCAATTACAATAAATAATTATTTTTAAGATTTAATTCAAAAATCAAATCAATAAAACTCAAGAAATCAAATGCATATTAGATCTAATTCTAAACACACATTTATAATTGTCATACAATACACATTAATATTATTATGCTAATATCATTTAGATTCTACTGTGTGTAGGGTCACTAGTTCCCCTATTCACTTGATCTAGCCAATCCTCTATGATAATGCTCTCCCTCATTAATCTCTAAGGGTAGGACGTATTTTTCATCAACCTCATAATAAGTAGATAGTCTAGGTTATGAAAAATATCACTAATGATGCACAACTAACCAATATATATATCCATATTATACAAAGTATAACCTACAATTATCACATCATGTACTTAAATCAATAATGTTACTACCACATCATAGTATATGTCATAAAACTAAATATCAAAGAAATAGTAATCAAATACTAACCATTTTAATCAATAGATTTAAAGGTTTATATGTCTTAGGGTGAAATTGGGATGTAATAGGAGTCAATTAGCTTGCGAAGCATACGGTCAAGATTGAATGTTATCTGACTATAATGGAGTGTCTTGATGATTCTAGAAATCATATAGTAATTCAAGGTGATAAAAATTAGTTAAGATTTAGGTAGATTTTTGTAATGCAACTCGGAAAGGCCAAAGATAAGGGATGTGTTGACCAACTTTGACTTTTAGGTCAAAATAGGGCATCCATAGTAAAAAAAATTCACTTTTAGGTATTTAAATGGTGTAATATATTTTTATAAGGTGTTTCATAGGTCAATTAGTGTTAATTGATGTTGTACTAGCTTTGGTTAAGTGTTCTCTAGGTCCATTTATCATTTTAAGTCATTTTGAGGGGTCTAAGTAATGCATTTAATGCTTTGTATAGTTTTATTGAGAGTTATGCAAGTGTCAAGGAGTTGTATCATGTGAGTTGTGTCTAGGAGGTCTTTATCAACTATAATTAACTAAAATTTGTAGGTTGTTTAGACAAAAGGTAGTTTTCTTTGCCAAAAAGAGAGAAATGGGTACTTGTACGACTTCTTTGGGAAGTGTGCCACTTGGAAAACATGGTGGTATGAATGTTCACCTACCCAAAGGTAATTAACATATTTAATTGATGAAATTTCATAAAATATACATCTGTAACTCATTTTTCTTCCTTTTCCTCTTGGCATATAAAGGAAGGTCAACTTCAAGCACTCACTATGGGCCATACAGTTTGAGTTGGAGGAAATGCTCTTGGGGGTGGATAGTGCTTTGAGTCTAATTAACATCCACAATAATAATTTTAAATTTGGTGCCTCCTCCTTTATGAATGATGGTTAACATTGTAGGTAGCTTTTTATGCCTATTCAACCATGAAGGGGTCTCTTTTTGAATCTGTTTCAGCTTCTCTTACTTTGGATTGATGGAATGGTTTATTTCAAGAGATTTCACATATTTTTTAGGACATTATAATGCTTATTTTGGTGTTATAAACTTTGGATACTTGGAAAAGCCTCCTTTAGGCTTGTACATGCTTGCAAATGGCCTAGTTTACATTGACAGTCAGCTCAGTTGCTTTATGAGTGGTTTTTCACATTAAGAAAGGTGATTTATTGTTGTTTTAATGATGCTCCTTATGTTTTCAGTGTTTAAAAGATTTAGAAGTGTTTTTTGGTGCTTGGAAGACCTTGTTTTACATGTTTTTGCCCTCTTAAGGGGTTGTCTCAGTCCACACAGCCAAGAGCTTCACCTATAAGAGCATGCTGACATCATCATAACCAAAAAAATCTCCACATGGTTTTAATCCTTTAAATGCACTTGAAATGCATTTTGAAGAGGTATAGGTCTGATAGAGAGTGATCACAAGGTTGTGAGAAGTCAAGAGAAAGTGACTACTATTTTGGACTCACAGTCCCTAAAAGTTTCAAATAAAGATCCTAGGGGTTCTTGTTGTTTCCATAAAGTGAAGATGTGATTATTTTAGGAGATACTCTTATGCTAATTTTTTATTCCCACCTAAAAACAACACCTCTACCAATTTTGAGCTTAAAAATATATACGGAGAAGATGGATTTTAAAGCCTCCAAAATTTGCTAAAACTCACTGAATTGTGGCAATGATGTCTACAGGAGTTTGAATCAGATTTTTAACTTTCACCATATGTGAAAGTCCTAGACCTATTCCAAATAAAGGAAACAATTCCAAGGGATATAACAATTAGTCCTCAACACTTAGGTGATGGAGGAGGATATTTCATGAAATGACCCTTTTAGGCTATCCCCTATCTGTACATAGGGCAAAGAGGTAGTGAGTGTAGTGCTTTGATGAATGACACAAAGGATGGTGTTAAGGATTCCCAAGAAGAAACTAGGGTAAATGTAAATGATATAGAGATAAATGAAATGTAAACAAACCCTAGATACTCCTAACATTCTCAAAGTGACCCTTAGCTGACCTACAAGCCTGGGTACATGTAGCTGTAGCCAAGGATAGTGGAAGATTAGCCTAGTCAAGGTGAGAAGGGTCCTTTGTGCTAAACATGAAGCATGTATATGGTGGAGTAAGGATAATGTGATGATAAGAGCATAAAGGAAAGGTTATATAACCCATTTTGGGGATAGATACCTATCAATATGCACCTTCAGGCCTGTGAGTAGTCATATATAGTCAGAGTATGAGGAATTGGTGGCAATCAAGTTGAAAAATATCTTTGGAGCTCAAATGGAGCATGTAAATGATGTCTTATGATGGAATTATGATGTTGTGAAGATAAAAAACTACCTTACACACATTTTTGAAGTCAGAGTTCATCCATGAAGGCCCACAAGCCTATAAAATTATGTCTCAGTCCGTACAGGTAGTATAGTGAAGCAATACATAAGATGAGGCTAGAGAAGCATGGAATAAGGTGTTTGAAAGGAAAATGAAATATAATTGGTTGAAATAGGTTATGTATGAAAAAAAATTTCATTAAATACTCCAATCAAACCCAAAACAATCAATTAGGCTTCTAAACACAGACCATACCCTGCCTACCCTCAAACTATGTTTTCCCAAAAGTCTACCTTACAAATTTGTAAAGTTGGAGGACAAAATGGAGGAGTTAGACACTAAATTTTGGTAAAGAGTACCAATGGGACATATATAACACTATAAAATCATCATATTTTATTATAAAATAGTGAAAAGACTCACTATTGTGTGTCAGATTAGGGGCTATTTTAGTGTGCATGGAGGTGCCAATTTTGGAAAAAAATGATGAAATATTGAACCAGAAGGATATAAAGGAAAAATTTATGATTGGATAAGCTGGAGGGGACATAAAATAACCTAGGAAGATTTATTATAAGGTATGAAAGCATATAAGTTGTTTCAACCAAGGAAGTTTGCAGTTAGATGTGAAAGGAATCCTAGGATTAACCTAAAAGACAAATCGAAAGTCATTTTAATTTTTGGAATTTTTCATGCCTTTCAATTGATTAGAAAATATTTTAAGGGGTAAATAAGATGTTTTTGAGCCATCAAGAGTAAAATTAATCCATTGGAGTGCCATGTTGGGTCTCAAATGGTAAGCCGACCTATTGGTAAGGTCTAAGCCTAGTATCAAACAAGGGTAAGTTCTCATTTTTGGGTCTTGAGGAGATAATAAAATGATGGGAAAATATTTTTGGGGTTAATATAAACTTTTTTGAGCCATGTTTTACAAATAAATTCATCAAGAATCCAATTATTGGCTTTAAGGCTCCCAAACCCTCACAAAAAGCTCAAAATGGCATGAATGGTAAAATTAAAGTGCTTAGAACTTCCACCAAGATTTTCATGGGACATGGAGCTGATTTGGGATGATGGAGAGGGTCCTTAATAAGACACAAGTAACATTTAGAGAGGATTTAAATATCTGTTCTTTATGAACAAATGTTAAGACTAGAAACCACTCCAAACCCTCTTAAACCCTCCTCACAGACTTGATGGTAGAAACCAAGATGAAAGTGCCTCTAGATGGATGATTTTGACTATGAGTTCTGAAGATAAGTTGTTTAAAAATCCGTGAGGATCACAAAAATGTGATTTTTTAATATAATTATATGGATCAGAGTAAAACAAGGCTTGTTTTGACCATTTTGAGTGGTTTTTAGGATAAAAGAGGATTTAGGATATGAAAAAAACTTTAGGAGGAACATTTAAACTTTATATAACTAAAAAAATTCACTTAATATCATGAATCAACATCTAGTTTCCCTAAATAGGCCCTCACTTTTAGGCAGTCTAGTGAGCTAGCTAGTGAGGATTTAGAGAAAATGGCAAATATTTGTTTGGACAGCCTTTTAACCCCAATTTATTGTCATTGATGGTATTATAACTCCTTAAAAATTTCAATTCTCATATTTTATATATCTGATTATAGATATGAAGATTTTTTAGATGCCAAGTGTGAAGGGTGAAGGGAAAAGAGTTATTTTAAGATTGCCAAGTGTGATCATACATGGCCAAGATGATATGAAGTGTTAGGAGCCTCTCAAATGAATGTGAAGGATTATTAGTAACCCCTCCTACTCATATTAAAAATAAATATTGATCAGGTTCATATTTTGGGTAGTTTTGTAAGACTAATCATAAGGGGTAATTTTCTATGTATAGAAAAGGAGTTTCTTGACTATTTATAGGTCCTGAATGATTCTAGATAATATTTGTAACTTTTTACATGGATTATCTCACCCCGTCCCTCTATTTCATTAATTTTCAACTTATTTTATCAAGTGACACATGTACAATTGACTCTTGGACCTCCCTTCTCTCTACCTTTCCATTTCTTCTATAAATTTTAGCCTTTTGGCTATTATATGGGATCTCTCCACTTGGGTATGACAAAGCCATGAAAATATTTTTCCTTGAATAAATAAATACAATTGTTTTACCTCATTAAAATATTTCATTAAGTGTACATGCTTGGTATTAGTCTTCTGCACGTGTAATTTCTATTTACCTTCACATGTTGATTATATTAGTACCTAGTGTATTGTGATTCCTTTCTTGCAGGTCAATAAGAAGTGTCAATTGAGGTTGAAGGTATAGTGAATATACAATAAATATAGTGTTATAGAACACCTATTTCCTAATTTTTCCTAATCTATGCTATCTTCATGACCCCATGTTGAAGCATTAATGTGTGAGAGAGAGAGAGTTGATGTTGAGTGAAGTGTATATGTAACTTGTTCTTAATTTCAAGTGCATTTCAAAGAGTGTGAGTAGAGAAGACATTTGGTGTATCACCTCCAATATAATAGGTTTAATTTTCTTTTTATTCTTACCTTTTCAATCCCCCAAGTGTTAGTAGTAGGAATATGAGTTTGAGTGATGCATTAAGGGGAGCTAGCCCCTAATCTATAGATCCACCTCTAAATAGGGATACCCAAAACCCTGAGGTGGTTGCTTTATCTCAATTTAATGAGGAAAAGCTTATCCCATCTCCTCATTGGGTGAAATTTCAAGTGACATCAATTTTTGGCACACCTAGTGGGACTAGAAATCCTTTCCTTGAGATGTTTTGGTGTTCTTTTCAAGATACCAGCCTTTAGAGGCAACTCACTAAGCACCAATGGCAACTCCAAGTACATATCTACTGGTTGAGTAGTCCAAGTATACCAATTTAAGTTTTTTTAAATTTTTTTGTGCTCTTTTGTGAAGTGATCCATGGAGAATTATGATTTTGAGCTTTTTTTAACACAAGTTGAGGAGTTATGTCTAGCTTTGCATCTTCATCCTAACTATGAACAAGTTCTTAGCTAACCTTGTCATGATCCCCATCAAGAATATGATGCCAATGATTATCCTTATTAAGTTTGCGATGCATCTATATCACCTAACCCCTCTCCAAGCCATTCCATTTCTAGTTTCAAAATAAATCTTCTTGGTTACCAAGAATACATGCTAGACTTTGACACTAGACATGGTTGTGGTGAAATCATACCTAGTTATTTTATTGAGAGTGTAAGGAATGCCTTGGAACAAATCAAGAAGGAGTGGATACCTATAGAGGGGGCTAATTGGCTAAATATTAACTATGAAATGCTTAATGCTTATGGCTTGATATTTAATCTAGAGGAGAGATTGAAATTTTATGAATAAATTCCATCTTGACAACCCTCAAAAGTCCCCACATTCACCTACAAGTGTGCCATCCTTGCATCTTCAAATTTCTCATCCAACCATGTTTCCTAATACCCCAAACCCCTCATGTACCTCCCCAAGTTTCCCTTCTTGGAAATCCATCCAAGAAAGTAGCCCAAGGGTGGAGAACATCATGGTTGAGCAGGATCATTTTTTAGGAGAGGATTTTGAGAAGGAGAGATTGAACTTTGAAGCTCATCTTGAAAGGGAGTTTGAATTGGCCAATCAGGCCTTGAGGTAGTCCATCATGGCAAGGGAAGGTAAACTATCTAAACCCATTTCTCCTAATTACAATCAAAGTGACAATCCTAAGAAAACTATAGGTTTCCTAGACTTATCTTTCACCCCTTCATCAACATCTCAATCCCATGAAGCTATCCTTGAACCCACCTTCCCTAGATGGAAAGATATGATGGCATCCCATGAGGAAAATAACAAGTCATGTTTAAGTGAAGAAGTTATTAGGGAAGATAAATTTGGATCCATTCATCACCCTCCCACCCCTCCTCAAGAGACCATTGAATCCATCCGTCCACCTCTTCCAAATGATCAAGGTTGCCTTCCTAATGTGGAGAACCATCTTGCTACTTGGGAATCCCCTTTGGCCAAGCTCCCTATTTTTGAAGTACCTAAGTTTTATGTCACTAGGAGGGAGGATGAGTTTGAAATCTCAGATTGGATTGAAGATGAAGAAGGGATGAATGATGGCAAGTAGAGTTTAGGTTGTGAGGATATGAAAGAAGATTCTCCTTGTGTTAGAAAAGAAGCCTTGGAACAAGTTCTCTTGGAATATAAAGAAGAAGAAGAAACGGCATTTTTTGTCTCTCATTTTCATGATCTAGGACAGACAAAGGATGATGACCTATGGAAAATATTTAAGAGCATATGTAATGAAGTTGAAGCTCTCAAATAACCTACAAATCCCTTGGAGCTGACTAGTCATGGCAAGTAAGAAGATGTGGCTCAAAAGGAAGACATGTGGTAGAATTACATGCAAGTGTTCTAAGAATATGAGGAAGATGAAAAGACTAAACTAATGAACAAACAAGCTCAAGAGGAGGGAAAGAAAATACATGTTGAAGAGCAAAATCATGGAGAAATCCTAGATCATAATAGAGCAATCTATGATGATTTTAGGCCTTTTGAAAGTAACTTGGAGCTTGTCTCTACATCCACCTATGCAGCGACATCCAAAAAATTTCATGAAGAATGAAATAAAGAAACACCTTCAAATTATTTTGACACATTGCTCCTTGAAGAGTTTGAAGAGATTATGAAAATGGAAAAAGATGATGAGATCCTTCAAGGAGAGATGAACTTGCAACAAGCTATTCCATACATGGATTTTTATATTTATCATGATAAGATGAAAGGACAAAAATTTGAGGCATGATTTGAGGTTTAGGATCACCTTGATTATTTTTAGAATGTATGGGAGATGATTCCATTGGATGATGAACAAAGACAAAGAGCAAAGAGCAAGCAATAGTCATCTAGTATCTCATCTAAGAAGAAGCATGCCTAGCATCCTCACTCATCTAGTGAGGAAGGAGACTTAAGATGCTTCCTTTTTGATCCAAGAAGGGAGGTATGAGTGAGAGAAATGTACATATTTGTTTCCTTTATAATATGTTTTTTCTCCCTAAGTGTTAAGTAGCACAAGTGTGTTTGCTTTAGTCTTTGTTGTGTGTCTCTTTCCTTTGTGTGTTTGAGGTAGTCATGGTTATCTTGTTGATCAAATTTTGAGTCAATGATTAGGGTCGCTTTTTTACCTAAGTCCTTAGATGACTCCATAATCCCAATAGATTGATAAGGACATTAGTCTAGTTAGTATAGTAGGCATACTACCCCTATGAGTCACCAATTTGTTGACCAATTTTGACTTTTAGGTCAAAATAGGGCACCCCTAGTAAAAAACTTCACTTTTAGGCATTTAAATGGTTGTAATATGTTTTTATGAGGTGTTTCATAGGTTAATTAGTGTTAATTGATCTTTTACTAGATTTGGTTAAGTGTTCTCTATGTCCATTTATCATTTTAAGTCATTTTGAGGGGTCTAAATAGTGTATTTAATGCTTTGTACAGGTTTTTTGGGAATTTTTCAAGTGTCAAGGAGTTGTATAATGTACCATGTGTCCTAGGAGGTCTTTATAAACTATTGTTAATTGAAATTTGTAGGTAGTTTAGATAAAAGGTAGTTTTCTTGGCCAAAGAGAGATAAATGGGCACTTGTACAACTTCCTTGGGAAGTGTGTCACTTGGAAAACATGGTGGTGTGACTATTATCTCCCCAAAGGCCATTTCCACATTTTAATTGAAGAAATTTTTATAAAAAAATGCATCTATAACTCATTTTTCTTCCTTTTCCTCTTGGCATGCAAAGGAAGGTCAACTTCAAGCACTCACTATGAGCCATACATTTTGAGTTGGATGAAATGATCTTGGGGGTGGATAACACTCTATGTCTACTTCAAATCCATAATACTAAGTTGTAATTTGGTGCCTCCTTTATGAATTATGGTTAACACTCTAGGCATCTTTTTATACCTATTCAACCATGAGGGGCTCTCTTTTTTAATATGTTTTAGCTTCTCTTACTTTGGATTGATGGAATGGTTTGTTATAGGATATTCCACATGGTTTTTAGTAAATTATCATGCTTATTTTGGTGTTATAAGCTTTGGATACTTGTAAAACCATCCTTTAGGCTTGTACATGCTTGCAAATGGCCTTGTTTGCATTGACAATCAACTTAATTGCTTTGTGAGTGGTTTCTCCACATTGGGAAAGGTTTTTTTTATTTTTTATGATGATCCTAGTTTTTTCGGTGTTGAAAGGGTTTAAAAGTGTTTTTTTGTGCTTGGAAGACCTTGTTTTACATGTTTTTTCCCTCCTAAGGGGTTGTCTCAGACCACACAGCCAAGAACTTCACCTACAAGATCATGTTGACATCATCATGACCAAAAAACAACATCCACATGGTATCAAGCCTTTAAATTTACTTGAAATTTATTTTGGAGATGTCTAGGCTTGATAGAGAGTGATCAAAAGGTTCTGAGAAGTCAATTGAAAGTGAATACAATTTTGAGCTCACAACCCCTAAAAGTTCCAAGCAAAGATCCTAGGGGTTCTTGTGGTTTACATAAAGTGAAGATGTGATTGTTTTAGGAGATAATATTATGTAAATTTCATATTCCCACCTAAAAAAAACACCTCTATAAATTTTTATCTTGACAAGATAAGGAAAAGATGGATTTTGAAGCCTCTAAAAGTTGCTAAAACTCACTGAATTGTGGCAGTGATGTTTACAGGAGTTTGAAGGAGATTTTCAACTTGCACCATATGTGAAAGTCCTATACCTTGTCCAAATAGAGGAAACAATTAAAATGGATATAAAAACTAGTCCTTAGCACTTAGGTGATGGATAAGGAGGATATTGCATGAAATGACCCTTTTAGGCCATCCCCTATCTTTACATAGGGCAGAGAGGCAGTGAGGGCAGTGCTTTGATGAATGACACAAAGGATGGTATTGAGTATTCTCAAGAAGGAGATAGGTTAAATTTAATTATAGAGAGATAAATGAAATATAAAAAAACCCTAGATACTCCTAACATTCTGTAAGTGACCCTTATCCGACCTACAGGCCTGAGAACATGTACATGCAACCAAGGATAATGGAAGATTAGACTAGTCAAGGTGAAAAGGGTCCTTTGTGCTAAACATGAAGCATGTATATGGTGGATTAAGGATAATTTGATGAAAATATAATAATTTAAAGGTTTTATACCCCATTTTTGGGCTATATACCTATCAAGATGCACCTACAGGCCTGTGAGCAAGCATATGCAGTCAAAGTATGAAGAATTGGTAGCAGTTAAGGTGAAAAGGATCTTTGGAGCTCAAATGGAGCATTAAAAGGAGGTATTATGAAGGAATTATGATGTTTTAAATATTGAAAAATAACTTATACACATTTTTGAGGTTAGAGGTCATCCATGAAAACCCACAGGCCTAGAAAATTATGTCTCAGTTCGTACAAGTAGTATAGTGAAGCAATGCATGAGATGGGGCTAGAGAAACATGGGACAAGGTGTTTTAAATTAAAATGAACTATAATTGGTTTAAATATGTTTTTTATGGAAAAAAATTTCCATCCATACTCCAATAAAACCCAAAAAAATCAATTTGGCTTCCAAACATAGACCATACCCTACCTTCCCTCAAACTATGTTTTTCCAAAAGTCTACCTTACAAATTTGTAGAGTTGGAGAACCAAATGGAGGGGTTAGGTGATAAATTTTGGTAAATATTAACCTTGGAACATATATAAAACTCTTAGATCATCATATATAATGATACAATAGTGAAAACACTCATTATTTTGTCTCAGAGTAGGGGCTATTTTAGTGTGTATGGAGGTGAAAATTTTGGGAAAAGTGATGAAATGTTAAACCAAAAGGATAAAAAGGATAAATTTATGATTTTATAAGATATAAGGGACATAAATAAACCTATAAAACCTTAATATAATTTCTATAATCATATAATTTGTTCCAACCAAAGAAGTTTGCAGTCAGGTGTGAAAGGAATCATTAGGCCTAAAAGCCAAATTGAAGGTCAATTTAATTTTTGGAATTTTACATGACTTAAAATTGATTGTAAAATATTTTTATGGGTATATAATATGTTTTTTATCCTTCAGGATTCAAAAAAATCCATTGGAGTGTCGGTTGGGTCTCAAATGGCAAGCATGCCTATTGGCAAGGTCTAGGCCACAAGGGTAAGTTTTCATTTTTGGGTCTTGAGGATTTAATAAAATTATGGGAAAATATTTTTGGGGTTAATATAAATGTATTTGGGCCATTTTTTTTCAAAAAAATTCATCAGGAATCCAATTCTTGGCTTTAAGACTTCCAAACCCTCACAAAAAGCTCAAAATGGCATGAATGGTCAACTTCAAGTGCTTAGAAATTCCACCAAGATTTGCATGGGTCCTAGAGATGATTGGAAATGATTGATAGGGTCCTTAAAAATACACAAGTAACATTTTTGAGAGGATTCTAATTTCTATTCTTTATGAACAAACATTAAGACTAGAAACTACTCCAAACCCTCTCAAACCCTCCTCACATACCAGATGGTAAAAACCAAGCTGGTAGTGCCTCTAGATAGATGATTTTGACTATTAGTGATGAATATAACTTATTTATAACTCAATTATAATCACATCCATGTGATTTTTTTGTGCATAATTATATGGATCAGAGGAAAATAAGGCTTGTTTTGACCATTTAGAGTGGTGTGCAAGCTACAAGAGGAGTTAGGAGATGAAAAAACCTTTGGGAGGAATATTTACACTTTATATAACTCTAAAAATTCAACTAATATCATGAATAAACCTTTAATTTCCCCAAATATTCCCTCACTTTCATCCAGTCTAGTGAGCCAACTAGTGAAGACTTAGAGAAAATGGCAAGTCTTTGTTTGGAGAGCCTTTTAAGGCCAATTTATTGTAATTGATGGTATGAGAACTCCTTAAACATGTAATTTATATTATTTTATTGATCATATTATATATATATATATATATATATATATATATATATATATATATATATATATATATATATATGAATATTTTTTAAATGCCAAGTGTGAAGGGTGAAGGGGAAAAATCTATTTTGAGACTACCAAGTGTGATCATACATGGCCGGTAGACAGCCTCGCTAATGCATGTGAAGGATTATTAGTAACCCATCCTACTCATATTCATAATAAAGGTTGATCAGGGTAGATTTTGGGTAGTTTTGTAAGACCAATCATAAGGGGTAGTTTTCTATGCATAGAAGAGGAGTTTCTTGACTATTTGTAGGTCCTGAATGATTCTAGATGATATTTTTAACTTATGAAATGGATTAGCTCACTCCATCCCTCTATATCATGAATTTTTAATTGATTTGAGAAAGTGACACATGTCCAAGTGACTCTTGGACTTCCCTTCTCTCTACCTTCTCATTTCTTCTATAAATTTTGGCCTTTTGGTTATTTTATGGGATCTCTCCACTTGGGTATGTTGAAGCCCTAAAAAAATTGTGCCTTTAGTAAATAAACATAAGTGTTTTACTTGAAAAAAATATTACATTAAATGTACATACTTGGTTTTAGTCTTGTTCAAGTGTAATTTCCATTTACCTTCACATGTTGAGTCTATTAGTACCTAGTGTATTGTGTTCCCTTTCTTGCGGGTCAACAAGAAGTGTCGAATAAGGTTGAAAGTATAGTGAATAGATAATTAAATATAGTTTCTTATAACACATATTGATAATTCTTCCTAACCTATGCTATCTTCAAGACCCCATGTTGAAGCATTGATGTGTGTGTGTGTGTGTGTGTGTGTGTGTGTGTGTGTGTGAGAGAGAGAGAGAGAGAGAGAGAGAGAGAGAGAGAGGAGAGAGAGAGGAGAGAGAGAGGAGAGAGAGAGAGAGAGAGAGAGAGAGAGAGAGAGAGAGAGAGAGAGAGAGAGAGAGAGAGAGAGAGAGAGAGAGAGAGAGAGTTGATGTTGAGTGAAGTGTATATGTAACTTGTTCTTAATTTCAAGTGAATTTCAAAGAGTGTGAGTAGATTATACATTTGGTATATCACTTATAGTATAATAGGTTTAATTTTCATGCTATCATTACCCCTTTTGAACCTCCCAAGTGTCATTATTATTAATATGAGCTTGAGTGATGCATCAATGGGAGCTAGCCCCTAATCTATAGATCCACCTCTGAATAGGGATACCCACAACCTTGAGGTGGTTCCATTATCTCACTTGAATGAGAAGAAGATTGTCCCATCTCCTCATTGGGTTTAAGTTCAAGTGACAATAGGATGTCAAGCATTTATTTCTAAGATAAATGAAATGGAGGAAACTAAGGAACCATCAATTGAAGACTATACTTTCCTTAAGAATTTTCGTGATGTTTTTTCTAAAGGAATTACTAGGATTGCCTCCTAAAAAAATATTTTGACTTCTATATTGATTTAAAATTAGGATCAAAACCTTAGTTTAAGACTCCATATAGAATGGCAATCATTGAATTAGTAGAATTGAAGGCACAACTTTAGGAATTATTGTCCAAAGAGTTGATCAGATCAAGTGTGTCACCATGGGGTACACCAGTTATCTTCATTAAGAAGAAGGATGACACTCTTTGACTTTGAATTGATTATATAATGTTTAATAAAGAAACCATTAATAACAAGTATCTAGTACCTCAAATAAATGGTCTTTCGATCAGATGCAGGGAGAAATGGCCTTTTCTATGATTGATCTTAGAGCAAGACATCATCAATTAAGGATAAAAAAATGAAGATATTATAAATTTGTCATTTAGAACTCATTATGGGCATTAAAAGTTTATAGTGTTACCATTTAGGTTGATGAATACACTATAACATTCAATAATATCATGAACAATGTGTTATGATATTACCTAGATCATTTTATATTTGGTTTTAGATGACATTCTGATTTATTCTAAGGATGAAGAAGAGCATCTTCAACATTTGGATCTAGTTTTACAACATATTTGAAAGTACATGTTGTATGGAAAATTGTCCAAGTGTGTATTTTTTCAAAAGACAAGTGCAATATCTAGGACATATTATCACAGTGGATGGCATTTCTATTGATCCAACTAAGATAAGAGCCATTATGGAGTGGTTGACACCAAATAATATCCATGAGATAAGAAGTTTTATGGGATGAATGGGCTATTGTATGAAATTCATTTCAAAAAATTTCAAGATAATTAATTTTATTACCTCTCTAAACTATAAGAATCAGAGTTTTATCTTATCAAATAAGTGTGAAGTAGCATTTCATTAATTGAAAAGAAGGTTGACTTTATCACCAGTATTAAGAGTTCTTCATTCTAATGGTTAATTTTTCAATGATCACAGATGTGTTTAGGGATAGATTAGGAGGAGTATTTATGCAAGATGGTGTAGTAGTAGCTTATGTATCAAAAAATCTAAAGCCTTATGAGGTGAATTATGCCCCTCATGATCTTAAAATTGCAATAATTGTTCATGCTTTGAAATTTTGGAGATATTATTTGTTGGGAAAATTATTTGAGATCAAAACTAATAACTTGGGACTCAAATACATCTTCACCCAACCAAAATTAAATGCTCATCAGAGTCATTGGTTAGAGTTTTTGTTTGACTATGACTTTGATATAAATTACATAAAAGGCAAAAAAAAATAGAGTAGCTGACACCTTCAGTTGTAAAAGGTACATAGTAGTTGTGGCTACTATCAGGAGTAATTTTATGGAATGTGTGATTGGGTTATCACCAAGAGATGAATTCTATGACCAAGTCAGAGAAGATTTGTCTAAGAATGTTTAGAAGGATATAACTTAGAGAGTGATGGTCTTCTACATTATAAAAGAAGGATATATGTACTAAATCAGGAAAATATGATGCGCATAGAGTTAAAATAACTATACAATGCCCCATATTCAAGACACCAATAAGTAACCAATATTATGGTAGATATTATACCACTTTATTTTTGGAAGGGAATCAAGAAAGATGCAACAAAATTTATGTAATATTGTGTAGAATGTCAATGAGTGAAAGTTGAACATGTACATCCAGCTGTATTGTTATATCCATATGATACACTAGAGTGAAAATGGTAGGTTATCAGTATGGCTTTGTCCAAGTATCTTAGTTTTATTTGATAAATTAACAAAGGTACCACATTTTATCCCAAGTAATTTGATAGATGATTCACTAAATCTTGTAAATAAGTTCATAAAGGAAGTATATCAATCACATAGTTTTTCAAAAAATATTATATTGGATCATTATCTAAAAATGACTTCTAGATTTTTGTTAACTCTAAATTCAACTTTGGGTACACAACTAAATTTTAGCATTGCTTATCACCCACATATTGATGTTGAAACTAAGTGAGTTAATTAGGTGTTAGAGGATCTTCTTCATATATATTTTATGGATCATCAATACAAACAGTAAGAATTCTTTCTATTGGTTGAGTTTTTATACAATAACTCATAATAATCTACTTTTAATATAACACCATTTGAATCACTTTATTGAAGAAGGTGTAGGACATCAATCAGTTAGGATATATTGGAAGACATGGAAGTCTTTGGACCTAAGATGATTTAAAAAATAGAGGAATAGGTTAAAAATTAGGTAGAGATTGGCCAAGGCCAATGATAAGCAGAAGATTTATACTGATCTGAAGAGAATAACTAGGTAGTTTATAATAGGTGATAAAGTATTTTTGCATGTTAAGATATGTGCGACCCTTCAAGGTTTTAGAAGTGGTCAATATTGTAATGTATAGGATTACCTTACCACTATCCCTACCTCTAGTACATAATGTCTTCCATGTATCTTATCTTAAGAAGTATATAGTTGATCCTTCGTACGTGTTGGATTGGAATGCTTTGAAGGTTCTGGTTCCCAGGGTGGTCATGGTAGAACCAATCAAAGTAATTGACATTCATAAAATTCATTTGCATAATAGAGAAGTGTCATAGTGAAATATATTGTGGGATCAATACTCTAAGGATAGTTTTACTTGGGAGGACTATGATGAGTTCTATAGGCTATTCTCATATTTGTTTGCTTGATTTAATGCTAAATACTATGTCATAATTTTCTAAACTATGTTTGTTATTCATAATTATTATTTGAATAAGTTTTATTGGGATGATGACCAATTTTAAAGGGGAAGGATGTTACATCTCGATTCTCTCACTAAACCGATTTACCTAATTATCCATGGATTAATATGGTTGTTAAATTGTTTTATTGTATGTTGTTATGGGATAGATGTATGTTACTTATATTTTATGAGTTTATTATTATGAGATGGCTAATTTTGAATAATGTATATAATGATTATGTTACTTTACTGTTATATCATTATTTTATGATTTATATCATGATGACATTAACTAACTACCTTCTTGTCATGAGATGGATTGAGGAGAATTCATTCCTCAGAGCATGACAAAGGGAGAGCATCATCGAGAGGGTAACATAGATAGAGATGGTGTAGGATGATAAAGGAATGGATAAGACCCCTACACACACCATAGTAGATTATAAATGTTATATGCATTGTGTGTTTTGATTGTTAGATATTAGATTTTATGTGTTTAAATATTGATATGTAGTTATAGAATAAATTTTATTTGTGATTGTATTTTGTTTATTATACGTGGACTCAGTGCTTGATGTGAAATAGGATTACATAAGGTTACTTATGTTTTTCTATGATTTTCAAAAGTAAATCAAATAAAAGATATCTAATTACTATTATATATATACTAGTATAATGTTATTTAATGTTAAGCTTACTATTATTGATATTCGAGAATGTCAATATAAGTCAAGCTATTAAAAATAAAATAAGACATATATATATCTTATATAAACTAGTAATTGACTAAAACAATTATCTTGTAATAATTAAATTTAATAATTAATTTATCTATCTTTTTGATAAAGAGATAACTAACTATATATGTTAACAAAGGAAGCTATTTATCCTAAAAATCTAAGCCTAGCCTTTGAATTGTCATACATAAGACTACGTTAAAAATTGGAAGATAGTTATCATTAGGTAAGTGATTAATGTGGATATGGTAAGTGGATATACTCAGTGATTTTAATGTATATATCATGTAAAAAATGGTTAAATAAAATAAATGTTTAATAATATTGGAGAAAGTTTGAATAATATAAATTAGGGCTTTTGGTATGTTAATGGAAAGATAAACGATGGATTAGTTGAGTTTAAAGGAAAAAATTAGGGATTTTGTATGGACTATGAACTGAATGAACAATGGCATGTAAATTTTAAATGGAAAGAGGTCAACAAGGATAATAGGATAAGAGGGAGTCATGGAAGTTAAAGAGAGACACAGAGATTAGAAGAAAATACAAGGCAAGAAAGAGAAGGAAATCAAGTTTTCTCAATTTCAATTATAAAGTGTAACAGAGGTTGGTATTGTAATTTTTTATTATATTGTTTGAAAAAAAATTTGTTAAAATTGGAAGTGAAAAGGTTTTGAACATGTTTATTTTTTATGAGGGTGACAGGCTTATCCCTATTGATGCAGGAGCATCAAGGCAAGAAAACATCATTTTTGTGTTTTAGTCTATAAGAGGTCAATTTTGGTCAAAGTTTGATATCAAAGTGTTTCAAAAACCTTTCAAGGCCAAATTGGGGTCTTATAATCTAGTTTATTCCCTTAGGATATGTGAAGTGACTTCTAGATGTTTTCCCTCTAAACTTTAAGGATTTCAAAATTCAAATATTGTAATAGAGTCTAAAAAGGACATTTAATGTGTTTGAAGTGTTAAGAGAGAAAGCTGGTTTAGGGGGTTATTTAATTCATGAGTAAGTATTTTAAATACATTTCATGTTAATTACATTGAAAAATGCATTTTGAGTCAATACAAGATTACTCTTGTACGTGGGAGTGAGTTATTGTAACTAAGATTGTGTAACCAAATTATGAAGCCTACATTGAAAGAAGAAGAAGATTCATTTGTGTTATGAAGATAGATGGAATATAGGAGAGGTGGGTGGTGTATAAGAAGAGAGGAGAGCTTGATAAAGAAGAAATTGTAAAAATCTCCTCAAGAAGGAATTCAAGTCCTTGAAAGGACTATTTTGTAATTGTCAACAATGCTTTGAATAAAGTAAAGAGTTTGTTGTGGATTTTTTATGCTGTATATATGATTGTATTGATTTCATGTTTCCCTTGAAGGTCCTCAAGACCATGAATATGTTAGCATGTGTGTAAGATTGCAGGTGGAAGCATGATTGAATATATAAACCAAAGATTGATTGCAAGACATAGTCAAAGTGGAGAAATTGAGGTAATGTAAAATGGTAAGAAGTTATGAGTATGCATATTAATGGTTTGAATGTATTGAGCCTATATAGGCCTTATTATAAATGGTAAAGACATGTATACTTAATAAATTGGTCTAGAAATAGTTTTTTGTTCATCATACAGTGAGGTATGTTGTTTATTAGAGAGAATAAGGATATGTATCAATGAAAGGGATGAAGTCTAGGGTATTTTTATAAAAAATTTAAAGCTCTTTTGAAAATACATACACTTAGTCCTGGCACACAGTCCATTTTATACAAAATCCCCTATTTTCCATAGTCAATATGCATGACTTATAAGTGGAGCAAAAAAAGATAGTTGTGAACCTTATATATAGATTAATCAAGAGGTATGAATAAGGTTATAGGAGTGATATGAAAATTATAAAATATTGATTCACAAGACAAATACATGCAAACCCTGCATACTGGGATAAACTCTACTCATATAAGAAAAGAAACCTTGTTTATAGTCTTATGGCAAGTTAGATTGTATAATGCATAAATAATTTGAAAAGTGGAGTGGTTATGTTGTATGATTGAATATATTTCTCATTAATCCATATTTTAATCTTTGGAAAATTCTAGGAAAGAGAATGGATCATAAAACCCTATCACAGTCTTATATGCATACATAGGCAAAGTGAAAAGAGTGGATGATTAATGTCTAAACATATATGTTTTAGATTATAGTGAAATTTTTGGATGGACACTGGTATGAAAGATATGTTAAGACTTTATATAGACTCTTTATAGAGTCCTTAACCCTAACTATATGTATACCCTATTAACTTAGTCCTAGAAAGCTCTCAAAAGTCTATGTTTGGTTGTGTCCCAAGGGCTAAAATTCATTAAATGGATAAACTATGTGTATGTGAAGGTGAAATAGGTCATTACAGACCTAATAAATTTTATTTTAGTCTTTTAAACCTCTCAAAACTCTAATTATGGATTTAATAAGCTCTCAGCCTGTGCAGAAAGGATACAAACTCTAAGACTAGGGTTTCATTGATTCCAAGAGATTTAATCATTAAAAATTTACCATTTTTTTTTTAAATTTAATTAATCCATGTACCCTAACTAAAGGAAGTAGTTTTATATTTTTATGAATCTTATAAGTATGGATTTTGACCATCAAGGGTTTATAATAAGCTTAATTGGGCCTAAAGAAGGGTGGTTTTAGAAAGGAAATGTCATCTAGAAAGCGAGTTAAGTCTTATAAATTATCACACATATAAAATAGGATAATATAAGTCTAATAAAAGGAATTATTACTAGGAAAAGTGTTTATACCATCCTATCTTAAGATAAAAGACTAAAAAAGGATACTAGTCTAACCAAGCCAATGAGTGTGGACTGTGTGGAAAGAACCAAATGAAGGATGAGCTATCAGATGGAAAGGGTTTGAATAGATATGTTGAGAAAATCTAAGATAATATGTGGTAAGATATTGAGTCCCTAAAAAGGAAATGAATATTTAGCCTTAAGAACCCAAAAAGAGCCAAGTGAAAACATGAAGGCAAGCTTATGAAAAAGAAGATAAGAAATAATGGATATAAAGTGAGTTGTGATTGTATGGATAGATGGAAATAATATCAAGGAAGAAATATTAAAGGTTCAAGGAATAATTTCTCAATAAATAATTTTTAATCCATAGCACAAAGGAGAAATATTGTGTTAAAGATGACATTCTGAGATTAAAACATCAAGTACATTATGACTAGTTGTATTTAGAACATTATGATGATGGATAAGATGAATAATCCCCCATATATTTTCATCATTTGGTATTAGATCCAAGTAAGATAATCTTTGGTAAATTTGTGTTTTAAATTCTTTACAAATTGTTTATTTAAGATAAATGTATATGTTATGAGGTATGCATAAGTTAACACCTTGAAGGGTATTCAGGGAGAAGAGGAAGTTGTAGGTCTAACCCATTAATGTCAACATAGAGGAATACCAAATTTAGGAGAGAGAAAAAATATACCCAAAGTTTTTTTGGAAGGATAATAAACTAGTCAAGGAAGTACTCAAAAAGAAAAGAGGAAAAGAGAGCATTGAAGCTCCAAGAGAGAAGAGAGAAGGAAGAAGACTCCAAAATAGAGTCAAGAGGATAAGAATAGGTCCTATATAGAGGATTAAAAAAAGAGGAAAGGCCCAAAAGAGTTCTAATATGCAAGGTAGATATACTTTCTAGGATAAAGGTCTAATTATACCAAGAAAATAAAGAAAAATGGAAGAGATGGATATAGAGAGGAAAATAGAGGACATAAAAAGAGAATTAGGGAAAGAAATACGAAGGATATATCTCATTATGAAGCTCATAAAATAATAATAAATCAAATGGATGGGTTGGCATATGAGGATAAAAGTAAAGTGGCCATTAGAGTCACTTGTGAGAAGAAGAAGGCGCAAGAAAGGTGTCTTGAAAGATGAGAAGAAGAGAAAGAGAGCAGCCCCCAAAGAGGCATGAGAAGTT
The DNA here is from genome assembly GCA_037957365.1 of Torreya grandis. Lineage (NCBI taxonomy): Eukaryota > Viridiplantae > Streptophyta > Pinopsida > Cupressales > Taxaceae > Torreya > Torreya grandis. The sequence goes on along the minus strand of JARHVA010003351.1, from coordinate 754,703 downwards.
TGATGTTTCCAAGTGAGAAACAAGATAGGGAGATTGAGAAGAGGGTTATAATTAAGGAGAAAAATATTAAGATAAAAGTGCCAATAAGAGAACATGAAGTTTAAGACAAGAAGAGATGGATAATGTCTATGACAAGGACATTCAAAGAGACTATATGGTCTCTAGTTTTGTATGCTAACATTGCTTTTAAGTTTTTGTTTTCAGGTATGAAGATAAGGATGATGAAGACCAATAATAAAGCCTCAAATTTTATAAATAATGGGTTAATAACACTACCCATCAAGTGTCAAGATAATGATAAAGAAAAATAACCTCTTGAAGAGTACAAGATGATAGAGATTGAAGGTATACTTCATGAATAAAATGAAGAGAAAGAGGTTTTATATGATACATTTTTAAGCCTAGCACTTTAAACAAGAGAAAAATAATGTAATAAAGACATAAAGGACACCCATGAAGACATGAATGAAGAAACAAGCTTGTAACAGTTGCCATTGGAGGTAAATTTTGATTGCATATGTGAAGAAGAAAAGGATGATATGCAAGTTGAGAAAAATAATGATAGATTTCAGCCCTCAAGAATTGAAAAAGGGCATGGATATGTATGTCATAAGTGGCTGAAATGAATAGGTGATGAGAAGAAAGAAGATAACCTTAAACAAGAGGTCAAATAAAAAGAGTACAAGTGGAAAGCAAGCACAAGTATGGAAACAAAAGACAAATGATGAAGTATACCAAGTTGGCATGGTATAAAATAAAGGAATGGATCATGAAAGATATGTAATGAAGAAAAAGTAGCAGCCCAATAAGGTACAAGGTAAAAAATGGGTGATTAAAAAACAAAACAAAAAGAGTACAAGAGGATCAAGTTGTAAGAGTAGTCCAAGCAAGCATAAAGAATGAAGAAGATAGCAAGCCTACAAAGCAAGCAAAAGAGATGGTGAAAGTAAACCAAACAAGTGATGGAAAGGTATAACCATGTGAACAAGAAAAATAATGCATAAAATAAGATGAGTATTTGAAATATTTGTTTTCCAATGTTGTATATAATGACATAAGTGAATTTAACTCTAAATATGAAGATAATTTGTACATGAAAATGATGGCATTGATGAATGAGTGTGTATTAAGGCAAGAGGAGTAATAATCAACTCAAAGAGTTATTGAGAATAAAGATATAAAACATGAAAATGTTGATAAGACACTCACAAATGAAGGAGTCCAAAGAGAAGATAAACAAGAAGTTGTCCAATATAATGAACAATGTACACCAAAGTTTTATGAGGATTTGGAAGAGATGGATGCACTAAAGTTGTAAGAAGAGTTGGAGATGTTAGAAGACATATTCATTAAATAAAATAAGATTAAAATAGGTGAGCTAAATTAGGTAAAATTCAAATATGAACTCCAAGAAACACCAAGAGAGGAGTAGTAAGAAGAAGCACAAAGAGTTGTGCATAAAAAGATGCAAACAAACAAGCTAGTAAGCAAGAAAATGGAGTATGAATAAGTCAATAAGGTGAGTTATTCACTTGGTCAAGATAAAAATGCATTTAAAATTTCTAAAAATTCATATGGAAGGAAAAATACTAGTCAAGTCACATTGTATTATGACAAGGAATAAAGAAATGAGAAGTTGTTCTTGCATAGTGAGTAAGGTGATAGGAAAAGGCATCAATATGTCAAGAAAATTGAAAAGAAGGTATCAAAGAAAAGTATAAGTTAAATATATATATATATTTAGATGCATGATAATATTATAGAGACTAAGGGAGAAGATGAAATCATGAACAAGAAGAAACATCCACTAAACAAGCAAACTCAAGAGGAAACAATGAGAAAATAAGCTATCAAACAAGCATGAGGAAGACAAATGAATTAATTTGGTTGTAGCTAAGTATTAAAATATTAAAAATGACTTGGAACAAGTGGAATATGTAGAAAACAAGGACCTATAATAGTTGGAACACTTTATAGAGTTGGAAGATGTATGGACAAGGAAACTAGATAAGACCAAGAAAAGGATAAGCAAGAGTTTGGCAAAGAAAAAGGAACCATAATTAAGGAAAAAAAACATGTTGGGTATGAAGGACCCTGAAAGAATCAATTAGAAGGTGAGAAATAAATTTGGATGATCAAGTTTTTCTCCCTCCTCGGGAGTATGATGCAGGAGCATCAAGGCAAGAAAACATCATTTTTGTCTTTTAGTCTATAGGAGGTCAAGTTTGGTCAAAGTTTGATATAAAAGTGTTTAAAGGACCTTTTAAGGTCAAATTTGGGTCTTATAATCCATTTGAGTCCCTTATGATGTGTTAAGTGACTTTTAGATGTTTTCCCTCCAAAACAGGAATTTAAAAATTTAAATATTGTAATAGAGTCTATGAGGGACACTTAGTGTGTTTGAAGTGTTAAGAGAGAAAAGTTAGTTTAGGGGGTTATTTAAGTCATGAATAATGATTTTAAATACATTTAACTTTAGTACATTGAAAAAGGCATTTTGAGTCAATACAAGATTACTCTTGTATGTGGGAGTTAGTTATGATAACTAAGATTGTGCAACAAACCTATGAAGCCTACATTGAAAGAAGAAGATTAATTTATATTGTTAATATAGATGGCATAGAGGAGAGGTGGGTGTTCTAAAATAAAGGAGGGGATATTGAGAAAGAATAAATTGTAAAAATCTTCTCAAGAAAGAATTCAAGTCCTTGGAAGGACTATTTTGTAATTGTTAACAGTGCTTTAAATAAAGTAAAGAGTTTGTTGTGGCTTTTATATGTGGTATATATGATTGTATTGATTTCATATTTACCTTGAAGGTCCTCAAGACAATGAATATTTTATCACATGTGTAAGGTTGCATGTGGAAGCATGATTGAAGATAGAAATCAAAGACTGACTGTAAGACACAATCAAAGTGGAAAAATTGAGGTAATGTCAAATGGTAATAAGTTATGAGTCTGTATGTTAATTTTTTGAATGTATTGATCCTATATAGGCCTTATTATAAATTGTAAAGACCTTTCCTCTTAAGAAACTTAGTATCAATAATGACCACTGCCTTATACCTTGTTGGTCTGTAACATATGTTAGGAACTTGGAGTACAATTGATTACTTTTGTATAAGCAACTAAACACAGAATTAAACCAGAAGTAATAAGTAACTAGAAATCTGAAATAGCAAATAATAGGAGATACGAGAAATAACCAATCTTGTATTAAACTCTTCCAAAATACAATGAAGAAATCTCACTCTTCCCACACCTCTTGGGTGTACAGTATTTCTCTCTCAAGATTTCTCTCTCTCAATCAATTACAACCAACTCAAACACAGAGTTGTTCCCTCCAGTGACAATCAACCCAATGGTTGTTGTTGCCTACTCTGATTGTGACAATCAACCCAATTTTTGTTGCCTCCAATACAATTACAATACTACCCCATGGGTCCCTTAAATAGATCCCAAACCAAAAAATAATTAGAAATGTAGACTCAAGACTAAAATTAGTCTTTACATGCAAACCAACTATTCATCTAAAATTAGAACAGTTCTAGAATGCACAGACAATTGACATTGGTCTCTATCTGTCTAGAGATGACTGATGTCAGCTGATGCATAACCAATGTCAGTAGATTCCAGTCTACCCCTGACTGATGTCAGCAGGGTCTGACTGACATTAGTTACTGTGTAACCCAACAATCTCCACATTTGCATATTCAGTGAAGCTTTTAGCTCCACAACTTAACAATCTCCCACTTGGAGATAAACAACTGCACCTGTACCTGTACCTGTACAACAACATCCTCTAATTTATTTTTGGCTTGTATCTCCATCTTCAAGTTCAATCTTGAAGACCAACAAAATTTGAATGAAGATTCAACTTCTCCTTTGTTACCAGCTTTGTTAACATATCAACAGGGTTCTTATCCGTATGGATCTTTTCCAGCTTCAACTGTCCATCCTCCAATACCTGTCTAATGAAGTGGTACCTAAGCTGTATATGTTTGGTTCTTGAATGAAAGGCTGAATTCTTTGCCAAATGAATTGCACTTTGACTATCTGTGTACAATCTACAACTCTCTTGCTCCTTTCCAAACTCTTCCATGAACCAAGTCATCCATATCATTTCCTTGCTAGCCTCTGTGACTGCAATGTATTTTGCCTCTGTAGTAGACAGGGCAACAACCTTCTGCAACTTTGAAATCTAGCTAACTACCATTCCACCAATAGTGAACACATATCCTGTGGTGCTTCTCCTGCCATCCAAGTCACCTACCATATCCGAATCTACATACCCATGTAGAGAAGTGGTTGACCCTCCATAGCATAAATGCCTACTGCTGGTCCCTCTCAAATATCTGAGAATCCACTGAACTGCTTTTTAGTGCTCCTTTCATGGATTAGCCATAAACTTGCCAACAACTCCCACTGCTTGGGCAATATCAGGTCTAATACATACCATTACATACATCAAGCTCCTAACTACTGAAGCATATGGATCTCTGCTCATGTACTCAACCTCATCATGTGGTTTAGGACACTGTTCTTTGCTCATCTTGAAGTGTCTAGCCATAGGTGTGCTTACCAATTTTGCATCCTGCATATAAAACCTCTCCAACACCTTATTCACATAATCCTCTTGAGACAAAATCAAACTATGATTTTTCCTGTCTCTCTTAATACTCATGCCAAGGATTTTCTTTGCTGCTCCTAAAACCTTCATGGCAAATGTGTGAGCTAATTTTACCTTTAGCTCAGTAATTTCCTGCATGTGTGAACTTGCAACAAGCATATCATCTACATATAGTAACAAGATAATATAACTACCATTATCTAACCTATTAAAATAAACACAATGGTCAGATTGACATTTACTAAAGCCATGCTCTATCATAAACCTATCAAACCTCAAATACCATTTTCTTAGAGCTTGCTTAAGACCATATAAGCTTTTCTTCAACTTGCACACAAGTTTCTCCTTACCTTTGACCTCAAAACCTTTCGACTGATCCATATATATCTCTTCATCCAAATCTCCATGAAGAAATTTTGTCTTAACATCAAGTTGCTCAAGATGCAAATCCTCAATAGAAACTAAAGATAATACAGTCCAAATAGAAGTCATCTTTACTACAAGAGAAAAAATTTCACCAAAATCAATACTTGGTTTCTGTGCAAATCCCTTTACTACCAACCTAGCCTTATGTCTCATTTGTCCATTCTCTCCTTCCGTTAACCTATATACCCATTTGTTTTTTAGTGCTTTCTTTCTAGCTGGTAACTCAACTAAATCCCACATTTGGTTCTCTTCCAAGGAATCAATTTCCTCATTCATGCCATGCCCCCTCTCTTTCCTAGATTCTACCTATATTGCCTCATCAAAACTTTTGGTTCTCCACCATCAGTGAGCAATACGTAGTATAAAGAATGGGAATAATGAATTTGAGGCTTACTTACCCTTTTAGACCTCCTCATGGGTGTTTGAGACTCATTGACAGCTTGCTATCCACCCAAATTTCATTCTAACAGTGACTGATCTTAGTCATCTCTCAATCTGCACTTGACTGATGTCGATTCCACCTAATTGACCTGACTGACATCAGTTCTTACCTGACCAATGTCAATTTCCACCAGCCTAACATAACTGACTTTGGTCTCCATTGGACCGACATCGGTTCCTACCTGAACCTACCCGACGTCACTGACTTTGGTCTTCACCTGACTAACATCGGTTCCTGCCTAATCAACATCAGTTCTCACATGACTGACGTCGGTAACTATTTTTTCCTGTGAGTGATGATTTTTACCTGCAAGCTCATTTTGGATCATAACCTTATCCAAATTGCCCTACTCAAAATTATTCAACCTCTTGAGCTAATCTCTATCCATCATCTTCTCCTTGAAAACCAAGGCTTTCCATGTCTTAAATGTGTCAAAAAATCAGATTTCCACTTTATGCAATAAACCCATACCTTTCTTGTAGCATCATCAATGAAAGAAACATAACACTGTGATCCTCCAATAGAAGCTACCTGAGCTGGTCTCCACACATTTGTGTGAACAAGCTCCAACCTGTGCTTCTTCTTTGTTGACCTAGTTGTGAGAAACCTCACTTTGTCCTATTTCCCAAATATACAATGCTCACAAAAATCTAGATCTATCAAATCTAAAAGCTTACCTTTTGACTTAAGAACATGCATTCCCTTCTCACTCATGTGACCAAGCCTATAGAGCCACATCTTTGCATCTACATCTAAAGTAGATAAAATAGAAGGAGAATCAGTAATACAAGTAGATAGATAAAGTGTACCTACTTTCTTACCTCTTGCTAATACAAGTGCACCCTTGGAAACTTTCCAAGATTTAGCTGTGAGAGTTACTGTGCAACCCTCATCACCCAACTTTCCTGTAGAAATTAGATTCCTCTTCAGGATGGATACATGCATGACATATTTCAACACCAATGTGTTGCCATTCTGCAATTTCAGCTGCACTTTTCCTTTGCCAACAGTTTGACAAGGCTCACCATCCCCTAAATAAACTTTTCCAAAATCTACATGGACATAATCATTAAAAAATTCTCTATTTGGGGTTACATGGAAAGAAGCACCAAAATCTAAAACCCATGATTCTACTTGACTATCCAAATAAAATATAAGATCATCATGTGCAACAATACCTACAACATTTGCTTCTTTATTACCTTCATGCTGATTTTTTTTGTTATCTTTCAACCAGAAATCTTTCTTTGCATGCCCTTTCTTTCCACAATTCCAACAGATTATTTTTCTATTTCTATATTTGGATCTCCTTCCCATCTTTGACCTTGATTTCCCTTACTTGCCCTTCTCTCTTTGCCTTCCCCTGCTTTCAATACTTAAAGCATTACCTGATGTTTCCCCTGTGCTTTTCCTGTGAATTCTTCATTCAAGATTACACTAACAACAACATCAATTTTCAAGATATTTAAAGCAGATGCAGTATTACTTACTGCCATCGCCAAGTTGTGCTAGCTTTCAGGTAAAGAGCATACAATTAAGAGAGCCTTAATTTCATCATCAAAAACTATTTTGACTGAATTTAACTAATTTACAATTTCATGGAAATCATTAAGATGACTATATACAGATCCACCTTCCTGCATTTTCAAATTAAATAATTGCTTCATAAGATATACCTTATTCCAAGCTGAGGGTTTTTCATATAAATTTTCCAAAGTATCCATTAACTCTACCATTGTCTTTATTTGTGATAAGTTAGAAATCACAAAAGATGCCAGGCTCAACCTTATAGATCCAAGAGCCTTTATATCAAGAACATTCCATTCTTCATCTTGCATATCTGTGGGCTTACTTGAAACCCAACCCAATGGTAAGTACATATATTTTTGATACAGATAATCCTCTATCTGCATCCTCCATAATTGATAATTCTTGCCATTGAATTTCTCCATTCTTAGCTTACTTTCTTCTGCCATTGCATTCCTCCCACTCAAATAGAAACCCTTGTGAGTGAACCTGTAATCAAAAAAACACTAACCCGCTCTGATACCACTTGTTAGGAACTTGGAGTACAATTGATTACTTTTGTATAAGCAACTCAACATGAAATTAAACCAGAAGTAATAAGTAACTAGAAATCTAAAATAGCAAATAATAGGAGATACGAGAAACAACCAATCTTGTATTAAACTCTTCCATAATACAATGAAGAAATATCACTCTTTCCACACCTCTTGGGTTTACAGTATTTCTCTCTCAAGAGTTCTCTCTCTCAATCAATTATAACCAACTCAAACACAGAGTTGTTCCCTCTAGTGACAATCAACCCAATGGTTGTTGTTGCCTACTCTGATTGTGACAATCAAACCAATTGTTGTTGCCTCCAATAAAATTACAATACAGCCCCATGGGTCTCTTAAATAGATTCCAAACCAAACAATAATTAGAAACGTAGACTCAAGACTAAAATTAGTCTTTACATGCAAACCAACTGTTCATCTAAAATTAGAACAGTTCTAGAATGCACAGACAACTAACATCAGTCTCTGTCTGTCTAGAGATGACCGATGTCGGCCGATGCATAACCAATGTTGATACATTTTGGTCTACCCTTGACCGATGTCGATAGGGTCTGATTGACGTTAGTTACTGTGTAACCCAACAACCTCCACATTTGCATATTTAGTGAAGCTTTTAGCTCCACAACTTAACAACATACTAGTTGGCAGTAGTTGTTTGTTCATCATACACTGATGTATGTTGTTTATTGGAGAGAATAAGGATAGATATAAATGATAGGGAGGAATTATAGGGTATGGTTCTAAAAATTTTAAATCTCTTTTGAAAATGCATACACTTAGTCCTAACACACAGTCCATTGTATACAAAATCCCCTATTTTCCACTGTCAATATGCATGACTTACAAGGGGAGTGAATAAAGACAGTTGTGAAACTTATATGTAGATCAATATAGAGGTATGAATAAGGTTATAGGATTTCTATTCACATGAGAATATATTGATTCACAAGACAAATACATACAAACCCTGCAGACTAAGACAAACTTTGCTCATACAGGAAAATAAACCTTGTTTATACTCTTATGGCAAGTTAGATTGGTATAATGCATAAATAATTTGTAAAGTGGAGTGGTTATGTGTTATTAATGAATATAATTATTATTAAACCATAGTTTAATCTTAGGAAACTTATAGGAAATAGAATGGATCATAAAACCCTGCCACAATCATATATGTATGCATAGGCAAAGTGAAAAGAATGGATGATTAATGTCTAAACATATATGTTATAGTTTATAATGAATTTTTTGGATGGAAAATTGTATGAAAGAGATGGTAATACTTTATATATCCTCTTTATAGAGTCCTTAACCCTAACTATATGTATACCCTATTAACTTAGTCTTAGAAAGGTCTTAAAAGTCTATGTTTGGTTATGTCCCAAGGGTTGAATGCATTGAAAGGATGAACTAAGTGTATGTGAAGGTGAATCAGGTCATTACAGACTTGAGAAAGTTTATTTAAGTCTTTGAAACCTCTCACAACTCCAATTATGGATTCAACAAGCTCTATGCATGTGTAGAAAGGATATAAACCCTTGGACTAGAGTTTCATTGATTCCAAGATATTTCACCATTAAAAAATTACCAATTTTTTAAATCTTGAATTATTCCATGTACCCTAACTAATGTAAGTTGTTTCAGATTTTTATGAATTGTAAAAGTATGGATTTGACCATCAAGGGTTTGGAATAAGCCTAATAAGGCCTAAAGAAGGGTGAATTTACAAAGGAAATGCCATATAGAAGAAGAGTTAAGTCCTAGAACTTGGAATACATATAAAAGGGGATAATATAATTATAATAAAGTGAATTCTTCTTGGAAAAAGTGATTACACCAGTATGTCTTACGATAAAAGACTCAAAAGGGCTACTAGCCTAACCAAGCCAATGAGAGTGGACTGTGTGGAAAGAACCAAATGAAGGATGAGCTATCAGTTGGAAAAGGTCTGAATAGATATGTTTAGAACATATAAGACAATATTTGACAAGATATTGAGTCCCTGATAAGGAAATGAATATTTGGCCTTAAGAACCCAAAAAGTGCCTATTGGAAATATGAAGGCAAGCTTGTGAAAAAGAAGATAAGAAAGAAGGGATAGAAAGTGAGTTGTGATTATATAGATAGAGGGAAATAACATCAAGGAGGAGATATTAAAGTTCCAAGGAATAAGTTTTCAAGAAATAAGTTTTAAGCCATAGCACAAAGGAGAAATATTATGATAAAGATGATATTCTGAGATTAAACCATCAAGTACATTATGACTAGTTGGATTTATAACAAGATGATGATGGATAATATGAATTACCCCACATAGATATGCATCACCTATGGATGGCTTGACGATCCACATAGCTAATCTGCCATCTTCCATAACCTAAATTTTTTAACTAAACTTGCTTTTATGTTAAAACTGTGGGGTTAATATAAGTTGTTTGTACTTAACGACTTATGCCCTAGCTCAAGAAAAATGTTAAATTAGGAAATAGGTTATTATTATTGTAGAAATTATGATTGGTAATTGTCAAAATGTATTGTATATATACATAATTGGTAAGGTAAACAAATTTTTAAGTATATAGACATATATGACAATACTGTGTATACCAATACAATGTTTGAAAACTTAATGTTGAGGAAAATATATCATATAAGAAGACTTTTGGTTTAGGGTTTTTGTGTATAAAAGTTTAAATCAACCATTAAACATAAAAAAATGAATTTATATATATAATTATAACTTGGGTAAATTCGTAACAGGTCATAATCATCTATATGACACTAAGAATTGTTATTTAGAGAATATTTAGTAGTTTTCTCAAGGGATTTCAATTTAATGTTTAGTTGAATCTATTAGGTTTATTGTATCTGATAATATATTAATGTTTTGTAGCAAATTTGGAACAAATTGGGGCAATGAATATATATGGATACTTAGTCTGTGTATTGTCAATTCAACAAATTTTAGAGACTGGGTATATACACAAAGTTGTGTATTTATATGAACAATTTAATATAAGACTATGTAGTATAAAGATAAAACAGAGTATATATATGACTAAGTGTTTCAAAAGATGTGTGTGTGTGTGTGTGTGTGTGTACACACACACACACACCCTGTGATTATATTTCACATGCAAAACTGTGAGTTTAACATTTATGAAACAACTTAAGTCTTTTAGCATAACACTAAAATTATATATACATATATAATGAAATATGCATAAAACATAATGAATAATACTTATAACATGGGCTATGTAAATTTGTAAGAGACATTGAGTTATATATACATAAAATTGACTGTATAAATTTGTTACCAAGCTATGAGTGAAAGGTATTTGTAAGAATATAAGGTCTGTATGTTTGTGGACAAAGTAGCATGAAAAATGAAATCAACTTCTAATTTGAAGACTTATGTAGTCAAATAAGTCATTGGCTAGAAATGTTAAACCATGTATGGTTGACTTAATTAGATAAAATATATTTTTACCTTAAAGAATAATTCATTATTATTAGCCTTATTGGGTAAATTAAGATCAATGTAAAATGACTTAAAATTGAAGGAAAATAGAGAAATGGGATTAGAAATAAAATCGAGCCAAATTGAAGTTATTTTTATTACAAAAATAGGGATCATGGTAATAATAAGACTTTAATTATTTCACAAGATTTTCTCATGAAAGATATTATATTTTTGGCTTTAAAATAATAATGAAAAGCTTTGTTAGTAGGTAAGAACATAAATTTTGTATTAAATTATATATTATGGGGTATATAAATACATGATAAATAAATATACTTAAAGGAGAACTTAGGTTCTCATATACATATATAACTTATATTTATAGAATGGGATGTGTGCTTATAGTTATAGTAGTGACTAAATAAATAAGTCATGCAATTCTGAAGGATAGGGAACTATAACTATATGAACGTAGCCTAAGTTACTAAAAGGATGAATAAGGGAATATTTTTGAGTTTATTAAAATAATTATATAATTTATGATTGTTGATTTGTATTAAGCACTATGAGCTTTATTTTGTGAAAATGATGATTTGGTATTTTTACCATTTACTTAAAGAAATTAGATTTGATAGAGTGAGTTGTATTTACCTATTTGATAAATAAACTTGTTATCATGAATATTGTTTATGTGTTGAATAATATAAATGATGTCCATTCATATGTTTGATAGACTAAATGTATGTATAGTAATTATCTCTATTTTGGCTTGTGTTTGTACTTGTTAGTATAAATAATTTCATGAATCTATTGGTTATAATGAATGTTAACCAAAAATAGGATTTTTGGTTATAACTAAGCAGTGAGATAGACTTCATCAGCTTAGTAGCATCTCCAATGCCAGATGAAGGTAATACATCAAGTGGTGTGTATAAATTTGACTAATCCTATAGATCATATGTTATTTGAAAACTTTTACTAGAGTAATGTTAGATAGACATTGTCATTTCATATGTATGATTTGCATTTTTATGTGATATCATGTTATAACATATTTTATTTGTGGTACGCATCATGTAATACAAATATTACAGCACACGGGTACTAGCATGTCTCTCTGGATTCTTGCACCATCACTATCTATCAATCTACAAAGGGAGGATCATTCCCTATTGGTGGATTATATGAAGGATCGATGGTCTATAGTTGGTGTGGAAAAGTGCTCAAATTATTTTCTCCCTCCCTACTATAGTACTTACTTGGAGACTACACTTTAGATTATCAGAGATATAGGAGTTGATGTGATTTGAGCTCTGTGGAGCATTGTATCTATTATTGTACTTATTGAGGCATTACACCTTATGGAAGTGTAATTGATTATTATTGTACATTGAAAATAAAGGTTGAATTATTATACCATCCATGTCATAGATTTTATTATGATTAATTTCTTTAAGCAATTATGATTGTTTACATAAGTTGCTAGTGATCAATAAATATAGTTGTACATGTTTACTTAAGTTTGATATGATTAGTTAGTATGTTGAAAATCATTAATTAGATTCTTGTGCTGTAATATAATGAAAGAATAAGAGTTGAATACAATTTTTTAAGAATAGTAAATTAGTCTAGTAAATCTTTGTGGGGATGTTACACTTTTGTAAAGGCATCCATAATACTGGGGATATTTTTGATAAACAAACTAGATCTTGGGCTAATTTGAAAGCTTTAAAAACTAAGATTTTGAATGAATAAATACTTATTTCAAGGATATAAATCAATATGTCATATTCATAATCATGTAAATAAATATTTTTGATGTGTTATGAGATTTATGAATGCATTTTGTAATGGTTTATATGGTGGAATAGAATAGGATTTACATGTTTTCAAAGCTGTATTTGTGAGGTTTTGTGAATGATTTATGATTCCAAAACATAATTCAAAGTTTTCATAGGATATGTATATGATTTTTAAGCCCCAAATGATCCATAACCAACTTTAGAAACAAAGAAGTCATCAAATAAGTGCTCTCGGCCTACACAAAAAACTATGGTTTTCTAAGATACTAAAAACCTCATGTCTTAAAAACTAATTGTGAAAACTTGCTAAAACTTGGTATAAGGGCGAAGGAAGATTATTTTGAAGTTTTTAAACTAATTTTATGATTTTAAGAGGTATGTATCTCAAGATATAGGCAAAAATTAGACCTGAAATCATAAAGACAAGCTCAAAACCCAATTTGGGAAGACTAAAAGAGGCATATATTCTAAAAAAACTAAATAAAACGTCTATTTTTTAAGAATGTGTATTTATAGGTTTATAAATTAATTAAAAATGTTTTAAGTCTTTTACATCTGTACAAAGGGAACGTCTATTTTTTAGGAATGTGTATTTATATATTTTTAAATTAATTAAAAATGTTTTAAGTCTTTTACATCTGTACAAAGGGATTTATGACAAAAACACAATTTGTGTCAAAGGAAGAATAAGGCCTAAAACTCTGCAATGTTAAATAGTTAAGTTTAGAGCTCAAACAAAGGTTGAGACTAGTCATTTTATGTGTGAGAACATAAAATATGATGATACAAGCCCAAAGAGTCATTAAAAATCAAGTTTTTATGAGGAATTAATTCAACAAGGTCAATTAGGCCTAGTAGCCCTTTTGGGCATTTGGTGTGAGTTCAATACAAATAGATTGAAGTGTTTTGAAAATTGTGCTAGATTACATTATTTATGTCATAACAAACCTTTAAAGTTGTTTTAAATGTTTTTTAAAGTTTCAATTCCATGAAGAAGATAGATAAACCAATTTAGGGCCTAATAGCCCTTATAGCCATGTTTTGACTAAAGTGAAGTTTGGGTGCAAAGTGAGGTTTTTAATCTCTTGGAAGAATTATTTCACATTGATTGTGAAATAAGGGAGAAATAAAAGGCATATTAATTTATTTTTGAACCCAATTACCAAGGAAGAGTCTTAAGCCTAATTGTGGGTATAGTAGCCTTTTTTTTGGGGGGCGGGGGGGGGATGTTTTATGTTTTTAAGAGTTTGTAAGGAGTAAACATTTGAGTTGAATTGAGACACATCTAATAAGTCATAAGAAGCCATGTGTAGCCCTAAAAGTCATGATAAAATCCAAATTAATCTTTAAAATGGATTATAAGACATATCAATAATACTTTTATAAGTTCTTTTTGGGTATGTTGATGAATTTTCAAAACTATGGAATGTGTGTAGTGTTGTATTAGGAGTGTAGTGACATTAAGGAAGAGAGATGAAACCTCATGAAGGTCAATATTTAATTTGTAAGGGACTATTACATTGATTATCCTTGATATAATTATGAGAAGGCTTATTGAAGAACCTTAAATAATCTTGAAGTTCAGTGAAGGAGCTACTATTTAGAATAAACCATTTGGATCGTTAAGTAAAAAGTTTAGTTATAAAATAATATTTTGTCAAGGACCACTTCTATAAAATTGGTGATAGAGTTAAAGAGATGTAAAGTTGCTTGCATAATTATTTATCCTTCTTTACAAAAACTTATTCTTCCTTTTGTTTCTCTTGTGCATCTTGTTTATTCCACTAGTATTCTTCTTCTTGGGTCTTGCACTTAGTTTTTTTTCCTTTCCTTATTTTTGTCCTTTTTTATGCTTCCTTCTAAGCCTTCTCTTGATCTATTATGGCCTATGTAGCTTGGTATTTCATATTGCTAAGGATAATATGGTGTAATGGAGGATGTAGGGGGTGAACGGGTTGAATGAGGAGGGTAAGATGAGGGAGAGGACATCACTAATGTGTGCCATCTTAAAAGTGCCTTTGTATGGAAAAGTAGAAAAAAGAACCTTCTTCAATCCCTTATAGGTTAGACCATTGCAGTAGGTTGTTGCTTTGTAGTTTTTTCTTATTAAAAATCAATCTCCTCCATATTTGGTGGTGAAACAAATGATCACATGCATTCTGAAATGGATGGAGAGGTCCTCATTATTGTGTGCATTCTAGGTCTACTATTAAAAACTACTGAGGGCTTAATTTTTGTTTTGCACATTTTTTTTCCTCTAGTTGTGGCTAGGTAAATTTTAATGTGGATGATCCTTCTACCATTTTTCCTTGGAATATGGTTGTTTTTCTGTGTTTGATCTCTTTTTACTCTATGATAGTGTCAACTTTGATTGAATCCAAAGGTGTGGGAATATTAAAAATTAGATTTTTGGTGACATTTTTGTATACTTGGAAAAATCACACTACTTTTTAGAAGAAAAATTATTTTTCTTCTTCCTCCTCATATAGCTCTATGCATATTTCTTCCAACATAGATTTATAGACTTCTTCCTCAATGATGCCAAGTTATGTGAGATCATAATCTATGCCAAGGGTTGGTTCTATGAGTCTTCCTCTTTGGTCGAGAAGGTGGAATTCTCCTTTGAATTGACACCTTTATTTTACACTTAGTATCCTCTATTAGGGCTGATAATGTTTGAGTTGGTGTTTTCTTTTGTGATTGCACTTCTACTTGTGGGTATACCAATGGCTATTGTGCTCTAAGGGCCATAAAATATAGAGGTGTAATTATTATTTCTAGTAAAGATTATATAATCATAACCTCTACTTGCACATCCAAAATGGTGATGAAGAATGATAATGGGATGTGTGATAATTTAAAAACTCCATGAAGTTTCACCATCACTTCATCATGAAGTTTGGTGATTTATACATGGGGTGCAAGGTTCTACATCACATTAGTGGGAACCCTAGTGTGTAATACTATGAGTGCCTATAATTCAATCCACCATATTTTAAATTGAATCAATTGTGCATAGTACTATCCTATTTTAGTATAGGTTATATTTTACAAATTGATCATATGCCATAAATATCCGTCCACTAAAACAAGACCATTAGAGACTTTAATTGATAAAGTAGTGTAGAAATACAATAAACTAATATTGAATAGTTTGTGATGCACCCAAAATAATATTTTCCAAATTGGAAATCAGCTCAAATAATAAGAAATCTAGACAATTAAAATTATCATTTAGCTAGATCATTTAATAGATAATGCCAATTACCCCTTTCGCTACTTAGAAGATAATTTTGGTGGTCTACTAGAATTTGCATGAAATACAGTCAAAGAGTACTAACATTATGACATATTTTAATGAATCAAGGGGGATTCCCCTAGATCCTATGGCATAATTATCCATTATGTTTGATTGAATTAGAGGGGGCTTGGTTTTATATGGCTGGAGAGATTTTCCTCATGATGGAAGTCCTATTGACCTTGCCATTGTTGTTGTGCTAATGTGTATAGTCATTTACTTGGACAAGTGTATTCCCCCCTAATTATATCAAATTAGTAGTGTCATCACCACCTTTTATATTTTCCTAAAAATTAGGATCTTGATTAATCATTCAACATCTGACTCTTATAGAGGATTTTACATGGTTAGGTATTCTAATTGTGCAATAGTGGTGGGATTAAGGTAAAATAAGGTTGTCTTTGTTGTGTATATGAAATAAAAGGTGTTGGAATCATGTTACCTTATCTATTTTAATGATAACAATATTCCCATTTCCTCTTTTTGTGCATCATTCAATGGTATGAATAGCTCTTATTGACTCATCATTGTTATGTTTTAATGGAAACTTGGATGGTTTTGTGATCAGGTAAATAGTTAAATATCTAATCATAAAAGGGTTATATGATATAATGGTTTTTTTTATGTGTTGTGACTTATATGAGCTTTATTAATATAACTTCACTTTACTCCATACATGTAACACTTTAAATTAAATTACACTGAGTTTTTCTATACCATTATGCTCTTGGTTTTTTAAATACCATTGGTTGTTGTGATGTGACCTTTGTGATTCATTGAAAAAAATCATTGTTTTGAATTATGGCCTTCATTGATGTGAAACACCACATTTATTCTTCTAAGACTTTCATTTAATGTATATAACCTGAGTCTAACATTTTAATATAATTTTGGAAAGTGTAATATTTAAAGTGCTTCATCATTAACCTCTTTATGAGTGACCATTTGTTACCTATCCTATGTACTCCTTTTAATTCTATAGAGTAATTTTTAATCTACGTTGCATTCAAATTTTTAGTCAAGCACTACAGTTTTGGTTCCTGCATACCTTGGTCATAGTGACAGATGTCAGAGTAGAGCATGGGTTCATTTTCCATCTATGTATCGAAGTGTAGCAGATGCTACCAAGTGGCGTAGTCTGAACATGGGTTCTCTTATCCCCTTTTTATTTCTTTCATTTCATTTTGCCTAAGTATTTTATTTGAGTGGAAGCCGCTAAGTGTTACGTTCCAAAACATGGAGCTGGCTAGTTGGCATCATCTGGGCCCCTTTTCATAACTTTCAAGAAGGCTGTAGAATGTGCCATGCAACCAATAGTAGCTAAGCAGAACACACCATGTGTTGGCATCTGTGTCTCATATTGGTACCCGCATTTCATCTAATTTTTGGTGAAAGGGTTTCAAAAATCTAAGGAGTAGGAAGTAGCGAAAAGTGCCAAGTGGTAGTCATGGAAGGCCCTAGACTACTTTTTCAAAGGAAAGCAGAAGCCACATGTCAGCATTCAAGAGACAGTCGATTCAATGCCTAGGTTCAATGTAATGGTTCAACATTTTAGTTTAATGCCTCGATTAATGTGTAAATGGCATGCAATGTTGAACCGTTGAACCATTGAACTATTTTGGTTCATCGGGCGGTTCAAGGGAGTGTCCCAAAAATTGAATGGATCAAGTCCCCTTTTGAAAGGCAGCGTGGCATTTGTTTCATTTTTGTTTAAATGCCGAAGATGAGTGGAGGTCACCAAGTGTCATTCTTCGGGCCCCCTTTCTACTCCATCCCTAGGAAAAGTGGAAGCTTCCACATACCCTTAACTAAAGCGGTGGAAGACGCTATGTATCTTCCTTGAAGCCATGGAAGCCTCCATGTGTCAGTGACTAAGAGATCATCTTCGAGTTTCATTGATGAATAAAGATTGTGGTGGGCCCTGGGTGTTACTTCAAAAGTCTACGAAAGCTGCCAAGTGTCACCATCTGTAAGAGTCTAATATGTGCCCTGAATGATTCTACAGCATAGCTAAAGAGAAGTGGAGAGAGCCACGTGTCTTTGATGAATCAGGTAGAAAGTGCCAAGTGTCGTTCTTTGGTGTCTTCTAAGTAATAAGAGGATTTTCAGAAAACTAAGTGTCCTCTCCTGTTTCAACATAATAAAGTGTTTTATGTATCTGTTGTTGCAAAGTGAAATGGAGGGAAACTCAGTTGGAGTTAATTTGAGTAGATGGAACAGTTCATCAGGTAGTTTTTTGGGGCTAGCAAACATTGAAAGCACCATCTGTTTATCCCTTATGAGTTAAGGATGGAGTAAAATTACGCGGGAAGGGGATGATAGAAGAAGAGATCCGAGGCTATAAAAGGAGAAGAATTATAAAATCAGAAGAGGGGGATTTTATAGTTTAGATTTTCTAGAGTTGGTGACAAGTAATATCATTTGCTTTTGTCTCATTTTCTTGAGTTGTAAAGTTGATGTAACTATGCATGTTTCTATGCCTTTTATGTGGATGAATGAATTAATTAGATTGAACTCTATGCCTTGGTTGATGTTATCTGTGTCATTTGCAAAACTAGTCTATACTATAGATTTTCTAGAGTTGTGATTAGGAATGTCATTTAATTTTGTCTCATTTTCTTGAATCGAAAGTTCTACATAACTGTACATGTTTTTGTGCCTCTTATGTGATTGGAAGATTATTATAAGAAGATTGAACACTATGCCTTTGTTGACATTTTTTTTATCTCAGCAAAAGAAGTCCCTATTGTGAGCCTCTGTTTCTATTATTTTGGTCTTTTACATTGATCATGCACTTGTCTGCTCTTAAATGTAATTGAATCCTACATATAGTCTCACTATGCTTAGGTTAGGATTAGGATTACACGCAGGCACATCGCCATAGTTAGGTTTCATTTCCTGCATTTACATTTTTGTTTAATTTCCTATCCCTTTTCGCCAATAATTGATAAGAAAGAAGAGACCAACTTCTCTAAAATTTGGAGGTTGTTTTAAGCCGCAATATCACACAACTTGAAACTTCCCATTGTTAACTGATTAGAATCAAGCACAATTTTAAATATCAATAGTTTTTGGCACACCTGGTGGGACCAGTCTTGAAGTTTTTTTCAAGACCATATGAACTAGAGAGCTACAAGGAGTCAGACTGTGGACCAGTCACTAGCTCACAATCTGTTACAAATCCAGGTATTCTTTTTCCACCTCTGGTAAAAAGTCTAAGGAGAAGAGCTAACCAGTTTGTACTAGTACCAAATATGGGAGCCCCTATACCCCTAAAAATTTATGCAAGCTAGAACACTGGTAGCCCCTTAATCCTCCCAATACCACCAACTATTTGGGACCCTATCCTAGTAAACACCCTAAAAGCTCTGCCCAAGTTTAGTGGGCAGGACTCTAAAACACCTGTAGAACATCTCTAAGATGTATCAGATGTCTGTGCCATACATGTTGTCACACAATAAAATGTGGCCATAAAGTTATTAGTAGCCTCATTCAAAGGGAAGGCTTTCAAATGGTATCAGTCTTTGACCCCAAATACCATATCTACATGGGACCAGCTTGGAGATCTATTTTTTGAAAGATTTGTAGAGAAGGGTGATAAGTCTTCTTTGTTATAGCAGTTAATCACCATTCAAAGGGGACCTCAGGAGGACACGACTGACTTCAACACCATATTCCAGAAAACTTGGAACAAAATCTCTACTGCAGCTAAGCCACCGCCTGGTATGGCCATAGTGGTTTATCTCAAAGCTTTGAATTTAGATATATCTGTTATGATTCAGTCACTGGGAGGACACACCTTACCAGGGGCTTATGACTATGCGGTCAGAGCTGAGAATCATTTAATTGATGCTAAAAAGCTACCTTTAAGGCCTCCCATGCCTATATTCCAAGAAATTTCTTTGCCCTTACCTTAAGAAGTTCCTAAAGCTGTAAGCCCACCAGTGTCTATGTACACTTACCCTCAATCATCCATGAAAGAATCTGTCCCTACTCAGTCATCTAAGATGGATGATATCAAGAATATCTTGAGGATGTTTTTCAATGAGCTGATTAATATAAAGAGGTAGTAGAATACTTTCCCCAAGCCCCAATATCAAGGATATCAAGTAAATAGATTTCCACCCCAACCAAAAAAATATCAAGGTCTTCCAAAACAAACTAACCATTAGCCAGCAAATCAATTAGTTGCAGTTTCCACACCCTCACAGACCATTCCTCCCAACTCAAATAGGGAGATGGTTCCAGGATAGAATAATTATGTAGATGATACTAATGCTTGGTGTTTCCCTTGCAATGATGCTCATAAACCTAGAGATTGTCCTGGAGGTAATCTACAACAAAGGGTGGCAGAATAGAGAAGAATGGATGGTTAGTTTGCCAGTACTAGTAAAAATCAAGCCTACCAGTCTCCTGGTATGCAGAATTTAGTTTTAGTGGCTCAAATGCAAGGAATGTCTGTACAATAAGAGGAAGAAATAGCCCCAGAACATGCTTTATTCTCATGGGTTGAGGATGAAGAATTAGTTTTCTTGAACAAAGCATCTACCTCCTAAAGGCCAGTAGTGCAATCTAATTATTACACTAGATCAAAGAGGAGAATGGTGGAGTAGCCTGAGATTGTAAGTGGTCAAGTCAAGAATAGTCCTCCATCTCAAGGGTAGAGGAATGTTATTACTAGACAACAAGTGCCATAGTCGGTACAAGATTAAGGGATTCCTACCCAGATTTAGGAAAAAATGAGGTATCCTTATTACAAAAAAACTCAGTCTTTGGGACCAATCAATATAGTGGACCAATTAAAGAAGACTCCAACACAAGTATCTATATGGGATATCTTGGCTATTCCTGAATAAAAGACACTACTGCAAGAAGCTCTGTAAGGGCAAGCAGTGCCCAAAGGTGCTATTACCAAGGAAGGACCTACTCAAAAGGAAAAGCTCAAAGATACAGTTCCTCATCAGACAATAACCTTTGTGAATGATACAACACAAGTAAGTAAATCCAAGCCAGAGCCTTTCTATTTGACTCTGATAGTTGGAAAAAAAATCTTGCATAATGCATTAATAGATTCAAGACCTAGTACAACTGTGATGCCCAAGCAAATAATTGATGCTTTGAAAATAAAATATGAACCCCTTTCAAAAGGAGTTATGTAGCTAGATGGCAAAATAGTAAAATCCATAGGGAGAATCAAACAACTCCCATTGCAATTATACACATGTCCCAACATAATCATCAACCAAGATATAGTTGTCATAGATACACCTCCTATTTTTGGCTTATGTTTATCCAGAGACTTCACAGCAAAAATATGAGGACATATGTCTCTTGACTGGTCTCACCTCATCCTAAGAACCAGGTACGATTCAAAGATGAAAATTCTATCTAAACCACTGTCCAAGGACCATATCACCAATGAACCAAAAACAAGATTAGAAGCATATCATGCCATGTTAAATAAAGATCAAAGGATTTTTGTTGAAGAGCTAGGCAACTAGATTGAGCATGATCAAGAAGAAGAAAATAGCGAGTTGTTGGCTATGATGCATAGTGACCTGTATGGGAACTACGACTCTACTGGTTTGGGTACATACGTCATTTTTGATGAGGACCAGGCAATCCCAAATGTTATAAGGAAAGAGGCACTTATTGTTCAAGATTCAGAGGTCTAGACTTTGAATTTTGATGGGGCTAGAAGTAAACATGGTGCTGGAGCAGGAATTTGTCTTACTGCTCCAAATGGTGATAAAATTTTAAGGGCTATCCGATTCTAATTTGCTTGCACTAATAATGATGCTGAGTATGAATCTTTAGTACATGGACTCCTGTTAGCCAATAAAAAGGGAATAAAGAATCTAAAAGTAAAAGGAGATTCAGAATTAGTAGTAAATCAAATATAGGAAAAGGTAGCAGCCAAGAATGTGAGAATGAGATCTTACAGGCATATGATTTGGGATTTGATAGAAGATTTTAAAGATTTAAATATTGAGACAATCCCTAGAATTCAAAACTCTGAGGCTGATAAGATGGCCCAAATTGGTTCACAGTTTAACCCAACAACTGGCCTATTGGTTAACAATGAGTCAATTTAAGTTATAGTGAGGCCAACCATCCCAGATAATGATGAAAATTGGCAAGTGTTTGAAAATAATGCTCAGGTAGTCTCTTTCTTACAACAATTAGATGAGTTTACTGATCAGTTGCAAACTAAAATTGAAGAGGCATATGGCAATCAGATTATACAATTGAGGACTAATAAGCTCCCTAAGGGATTGATCACCTTAGAAAACTTGTTTGACCTAGAGGATGTAAGCCTAGAAAAGAAAAGGTTCCAGGTAGATAAAGCAGACTATTCTGAAATAGAGGTGAGTGATGGGAATAGACTAAAATTTGGGAATTTTGCAACTCAAGAAGAGAAGGAAAGGCTAATTGAATTGTGCCAGAGATATGACAGAGTCATAGCTTGGAGCTATGAAGACCTTCATGGATATAATAGAGACATTATCCAGCACACAATAGAATTGACTGAAGGGTCCAAGCCCATCAGATAGAAATAGAGGCCAATAAATCCAAGGATTGAACCTCTAATGGTAGATGAGTTATATAAGCTTTTAGACTCCAAAATAATATTTCCAATCAAGCACTCAACTTGGGTATCAAATCTAGTTCCAGTTAGGAAAAAGAATGGAGATGTAGGACTGTGTGTAGATTTTAGAGATATAAATAGAGCATCTTTGAAAGACCACTATCCCTTGCCCTCTATGGAATAAATTCTACAAATTGTGGCTAGATCAAAGAGGTTCTCTTTATTGGATGGATTCTCTGGATATAATCAGATTTGACTAGCTGAGGAAGATTAGTACAAAACTACTTTCACTACCAAATGGGGAATGTTTGCCTACGTGAAGATGCCTTTCAGCCTATCAAATGCAGGGGCCACCTTCCAAAGAGATATGGATATAGCCTTTGGGGAGCTTATAAATAAAATCATTTTGGTCTATCTGGATGACCTCACTATTTTTTCAAAAAAATTATGATGATCATTTCGATCATTTAGAATCTATTTTCAAGAAATGTCAGGATTTTGGGATATCATTGAATCCCAAGAAATGCATCTTTGTTGTACCTTAGGGAAAATTTTTGGGGCATATAGTATCTAAAGAAGGATTTTCTATAGATCTTGAGAGAATCGCAGCTATAATAAACCTACCTCTTCTAGTAAACAAAAAGGCAGTTAAGTCCTTTTTAGGGAAGATCAATTTTGTCAGTAAATTCATATCTAATTTTGTAGGCTTGGTAAGACCAATGACACTCTTGCTAAAGAAAGACCTGGTCTTCAAATGGACTAAAAAAGGGAAGCAAGCCTTTGAAGAGGTCAAGAAAGCTATCTCAGTAGCCCCAGTGCTCAAAAACCCATATTTTTCCAAGCCCTTCGTAATGTATGTCTATGGAGGAGAGTCAAGTATTGCTGCTATCTTGACTCAAAAGAATGACAGGTTGGAGGGGGAACACCCAATAGCCTTTTTATCAAGAACTCTAAAGATCATGAGACCAGGTACAGTTTTGTGGAAAGACAAGCTTATGCCATGGTAAAATCCCTCAAGAAATTTAGGCATCTGATATCAGGGAACAAAATTCTGATAATTGTAGCTCACTCAAGTGTCAAGGAATACATCATGGAGGAGGAAATTATTGAGAAAAGAGCCAATTGGATCACTAAGATCCTTGAATATGATGTAGACGTTAGACTAACCTAGCTAGTTAGAGGTAGGGGTTTGTGCCAATATATAACCCAATGACTGGAAAAGATGTTACCTGAGGAAGTAGATTCAGAAGGAGAGATCGAGACGGTGCTAAAATTACAAGAGGTTGATTAGGAATCTTGGGTCACAAGAAGGATTCAATTTATGAAAAATGGGATTTATCTGAGAGAACTTCCTCAAAACAAGAGGAGATATTATAGGATACAAGGATTTCATTTTGTTTTAATTGAACAAGTCCTTTTCAGAAGAAATTCTGATGGAAAATTGTTAAGATGTGTAGAACAGGCTGAAGCTAAGAAAATACTACATGAAATGCATCATGGAATATCAGGAGGGCATTTTTCTGCAAAGACCACAGCCATAAAGATAAGTGAGGTGGGATATTTCTAGCCTACTTTATTTACAAATTGTTATTAGCTAGTTAGAAAATGCCAATCCTACCATTATTATATGGGGATGAGGAGGAATGCAGCCATGCCCCTTAGTCCTATAATTGTGGATGAACCTTTTTCTCAATGGGGTCTTGACTTCATTGGAATGATAAATCTAGTATCTATTATGGGTCACAAATGGATATTAACTGCCATAGACTATTTCACTAGATGGACCGAGGCAGTCCCACTTAAAGAAGCAATAGAGAATGTGATCCTAGATTTTCTATGGGTATCACTACTCATTTTGAGGCTCCTCGCACCATCATTTCAGATAATGCTAAAGCATTCTTAGGGTCTAAAGTATCTGACTTTGCCTTGAGACATGGAATATATCTAAAAACTTCATCTAACTATTACCCTCAAGGTAATGGTCTGGCAGAATCAACCAACAAGAACCTGATAAGACTCATCAAAAGAGTAGGGGTTGATCATCACAAAGAGTGGCATAAAATGTTTAATCTAGCATTATGGGCTGATCAAATCATGCCTAAACAAGTGGTCAAAATGTTCCCATATGAATTGGTATATGGAAAGTCTAATGTGATTCCCATAATCTTGGAAATCCCTGCTCTCCAGCTGATCAAATAGATTGAAATTGAAGAAAATGGCCCCATGCATGTCAGACTAGCAGAACTTTTGGAAGTTCAAGAAAAGAAGGATATGGCCCATGATTCATTGATTAAGCATCAGGGAATGGTTAAGAACTATTTTGATAAAATGACTTCGAATCCTAATTTTGAAGTAGGCTCAATTGTTTTGAAATGGGATGTAAGGGCTGCCAAGCCGGGTCAGCATAGCAAATTTGAAGCATTATGGCTGGCCCATATAAAATTCATGCATGTAAACAAAAGAATTCTTTCGAGCTAGAGTCAATGGACAAAGAACTTGAAGAGATTCCTATAAATGAAATCTATTTAAAACATTTCAATTGACTTGGGTCTCTCATGTATTATAGTTAAATAATTTCCCTTTCTCACATTGTTTTTTAGTTGTTTCCCCTGCTTTTCTTTTAAATAAGTGTTTTAAAACACATGTCAATGGCTCTTTTGAAGCTATGATTTTCACAAATTTGATCTAATGGGAGGTGGAGTTTTCTTTTTGATTAGGCTCAAAAGTCCTAGAGGTCACCAATAACTATAGAGTAATTGTTACTCTACGTTGCATTCAAATTTTTAGTCAAGCACTACAGTTGTGGTTCCCACATACCTTCGTCATAGCGGCAGAGTCAGAGCAGAGCACGGGTTCATTTTTTGTCTAAGTATCAAAGTGCAGTGGATGCTACCAAGTGGTGCAGTCTGAACATGGGTTCTCTTATCCCCTTTTTGTTTCTTTTGTTTCATTTTGCCTAAGTATTGTATTCAATTGGAAGCCACCAAGTGTCACTTTTCAAAACACAAAGCCAGCTAGTTGGCATCATCCAGGCCCCTTTTCATAACTTTCAAGAAGGCCATGGAATGTGCCACACATCCAATAATAGCTAAGCAAAATTCACCATGTGTTGGCATCTGTGTCTCATATCGGTACCTGCATTTTATCTACTTTTCAGTGAAAGGGTTTCAAAAAGCTAAGAAGCAAGAAGCAGTGGAAATCCCCAGGTGGTAGTCGCGAAAGGCCCTGGACTACTTTTTCAAAGGAAAGTAGAAGCCACCACATGTCATCATCTGAGAAATAGTTGGTTTAATGCTTGGGTTCAATGCAAAGGTTCAACATTTTGGTTCAATGCCTCGGTTAATGTGTAAATGGCATGCAGTGTTGAACCATTGAACCATTAAACTATTTTGGTTCAATGGGCAGTTCAAGGGAGTGTCCCAAAAATTGAAGGGATCAAGTCCCCTTTTGAAAGGTAGCACATCATTTATTTCATTTTTGTTTAAATGCCAAAGATGAGCAGAGGTCACCAAGTGTCGTTCTCTGAGCCCCCTTTCTACTCCATCCCCATGAAAAGCGAAAGCCACCACATACCCTTAACTAAAGTGGTAGAAGATGCTACGTATCTTCCCTGAAGTCATGGAAGCCTCCATGTGTAAGTGACTAAGAGATCATCTTCGAGTTTCATTGTTGAATAAAGATTATGGTGGGCCACGGGTGTTACTTCAAAAGTTTGCGAAAGCTGCCAAGTGTCACCATATTTAAGAGTCTAATATGTGCCATGAATGATTCTACAACATAGCTAAAGAGAAGTGGAGAGAGTCATGTGTCTTTGATGAATTAGGTGAAAGTGCCAAGTGTCATTTTCTATTGTCTTCTAAGTAATAAGAGGATTTTTAGGAAACTGACTAAGTGTCCTCTCTTGTTTCAACATAACAAAGTGTTTCGTGTATCTGTTGTTGCAAAGTAAAATGGAGGGAAACTTGACTGGAGTTAATTCAAGTAGATGGAATAGTTTACCGGGTAGTTTTTTGGGGCCAACAAACATTGAAAGCACTATCTATTTGTCCCTTATGAGTTAAGGATGGAGTGGAATTGTGTGGGAAGGGGGATGATAGAAGGAGAGATCTGAGGCTATAAAAGGGGAAAAATTGTAAAATCAGAAGAGGGGGATTCTATAGTTTAGATTTTCTAGAGTTAGTGACCAGTAATATGATTTGCTTTTGTCTCATTTTCTTGAGTTGTAAAATTGATGTAACTATGCATGTTTTTGTACCTTTTATGTGGCTGAATGAATTAAGAAGATTGAACTCTATGCCTTGGTTGATGTTATATGTGTCATTTGCAAAAGTAGTCTATAATGTAGATTTTCTAGAGCTGTGATTAGGAATGTCATTTGCTTTTGTCTCATTTTATTGAATCAGAAGTTCTACATAACTATATGTGTTTTTTTTCCTCTTATGTGATTGGAAGATTCTTATAAGAAGATTCAACACTATGCCTTTGTTGACATTTTCTATATCTCAACAAAAGAAGTCCCTGTTGTGAGCCTTTGTTTCTATTATTTTGGTCTTTTACATTGATCATGCACTTATCTACTCTTAAATGTAATTGAATCCTACATATAGTCTCACTATGCTCAGGTTAGGATTAGGATTACACTCAGGCGCATTGCCATAGTTAGGTTTCATTTCCTGCATTTGCATTTTTGTTTAATTTCCTATCCCTTTTCCCCAACAATTGATAAGAAAGAAGAGACCAGCTTCTCTAAAATCTGGAGGTTTTTTTAAGCCACAATATCCCACAACTTGAAACTTCCCATTATTGACTGATTAGAATCAAGCACAATTTTAAACATCAACAATTTCCACTTTATTCAAAAAATTAATTAATTGATCTCATTTTGACCTCATGTTGAATTCTCTTCATAGTGATCCTTCATTGATTTGTTACTTTCATTTGATAATTTATGATGTTTAATTTTATAACTATGTTTTGATAGCCTACAATATAAAGATCACACTATACATTAAACTAAAAAACCTAAAAAAGATAAGAAAATAGTAAATTAAACAAAAATCCTAACTACATGGTGCTACTTAGCACCCATTCAATTTTAGCATGAGATTATTAGAAATCATTTTGCATAAGGCTTAAGCTTGTAACCATTTACATGCCCAGAAGAATGGTTCCTTGAAGTTCCCTTAATACTATTGTTCCTTGCTATAATACTTTGTGGATGGTGTATGGTCCTTTCTACTAAATACACAGATTACTTGAATGTGATTGAAATCTTCTATCATACAATAATACTATCTACTCTGGATTAAAATCTTTAGATCATATATTGTGATCATTCCATGCTTTTTGACTCTACCTATTTATTTTATAGTGTCCAACTCACTCTATGTGAAGTTTATTCCATGTGAGTTAGATCTAAAAACCTTGCCTAAAGTGAATCTTGATCTCTTAACCACATTATTAATACTATTCATAGACTTGTAACTATATATATTCCATATGCATAACTACTTCTATTCTATAGAACAACTATAAAGGAGTAAACTATGTTGTACACTTATAATACATCATGTATACCCATAGTATCAAAAGAATTTGAACCTTCCAATCATCTCTCTAGACATTTCATATTTTATTAAGCATCTTTTCAAGTTATTTATTGGATGTTTTTTCCTACCCATTGGATTGAGGATGATATGTTGTGTTCTTATGGTGTGATATCATAAATTACTCTATTAGGGTCTTGATAGTACTATTCAATAAGTGTGTTCCTATCGTTGACCAACTCCACTATAAATCCAATCTGGTAATGATGTTCTCATATAAAAACCTAGATACATCTCTTACATTGCACCTTGGTATCACACTAGCTTCTACCCATTTGGTGAAGTAATACATCATATTAATTATATACCTAACATGACTACATTTCTTTGGTAGATTAATAGGTCCTACAATGTCAATTCCCCATTACTCAAAATGTTTCATTACTAACATCAAATTCAAAGGCATTTCATCCTTATGATTTGGCCTTCATATTATTTGACAAATAACACAATTCTTTGTGACTCTACACACATTTAAGAATAGGGCAGGCCACCACAATCCACTCTATAATATCTTTCTCATGGTTGATTATCCTACAAAGAGTCCTGATACAATTCTCTCATGTGTTTTTTCTAATAATTGTGGTCTCTCATGTTCCAAGGCTATTCTACACAATACATCATCCTTACCCATAAATCCATTTATAAAACTATAAGTTATGGCTCGTGTGATCAACTAATTTTTATTTTTTTACCTAATGTGTAATAAAAACTCCTTGTTCTAGGAAATTGGCTGTGTCCTCCATATTTTCTATAATCACAAAAATTCTAAATAAGTGCACATCTAGTGACTTGTATTATAATTCTTTTGGCTCCTCACCATTACTTATTCAATTAAGATGATATGGTCACACATTTTTTCTACCTGGTTTCACATTAATCTTAAACTAAAATTATTGGAAGAACATTAACCACCCAGATATCTTTCTACCTAGTATAGGCTTATTCACTAGGTAACACAAAACCTAGTAATCAGTAAATAATTTAAATGGTGTTTCTATGAGATAACATTTAAATTTATGAAACACAAACGCCATATCCAAGACCTCTCACTCTATTTTAGTGTAATTCATTTTTACTTCTAATATTTTTTTGCTTACGAAGTTAATGGGGTGATCTAAACCTCTGCCTTTTATCCAAGCCAATACAATTCCTATTATGGTTACTGAATCATATACATGCACTTTAAATGAATTAATCCAATTGGGGAAAAAAATATGGGAGCTATTACTAACCTCTATTTTATATCCATAAAAGATGTATGATAGTCATTAGTCCACTAAAACTTTGTATCTTTGTGTAATAATCTCTCCATTGGTGCAAATATAGCCATATACCCTATGATGAACTTGTGATAATACCATGTATATTTGATGAAGGATTTCAGTTCAAAAGATATTATAGAAGGTGGCATTCACAATGACTATGATTTTAGTTTGATCAACTAAAATACCATCGTTGCACATTATGTGTCCCAAGATAACAATAAATAATGTAATTAACAAACATTTTTTAAATTAAACACAATGTGTAGAGATTGACATCATTCTAACATGAATCACAACTTAGATAAGTTTTATTTGAAAAAATAAAACACAACCCAACCATAAAGATAGACTTATAGGAAGTCACATATGAAATATTTAAATACAATGACCACAACCCTCAATAAAATAGTAGGATCATTCTTGAGACTAAAATACATTACCTTGTATGTAAAGGAGCCCCATTCTATTTCAAATGTGGTTTTATCATGATCATTGGATACCATCAGTATCTAGTCATAACCACTAAATCCATCTATGAAATAATATATTTTATGCCTTGTGATTGATTCTAGAACTTCATATGTAAATGGAATTAGAAATGGTTCATTTACACAAGCATCATTGAATGCCCTGTAGTCCCCACACATTCTAATTTCTCTTGACTTTTTAGGTTGTACCACCATTAGATGTACTTGTTCTAATTTTTCTACTAGATAAATAGTTCTTGCTTCTTACATGAAATCAATTTCACCCTTAAATTTAAACTTCATATTGGGATTTAGCCTATATGGGCACCTCTTAGTAGGTTGTGCACACTCCTTGAGTTATATGTGAATCTCTCCCAATGAAGGATATACACCCTTGACTTATAATTTTTTTATTAACACATATTGATAATATCAAAATAATTACAAGCCTTATGATATCTCTTGTTGTGTTAAATAGTCACCCAAAGTCACAAGCTTTGATATATCCTTGGTACCAATGTTACTTGCCAATTTATATAATGGTTCTTGATATATATTATGAGACACAATTGGCATAGAGTATCACAATGTCCTCTATTCTTATTTTTCTTGAATATTTAAATTTCACATTTGTACATATTCAATTTACTTTATGATCTTAGCTTTTGGATACTCTACTTATCGCTAAGTTTATAATAAACCATTTAATTCCATGTCCTCATTTTTGTCACTAGATTCTATCTAATCTCTATCATCTATGATTCTATTATAGGGTTGCACCAAAAAATGATCATTTTACTTACCGGCATTGGAAGTATTGATAGCTATGTTCAAATATCTAACTGATTCATGCAAAGAGGAGTTCATCACAATGTTTGAATCTTCTTCTCGGCCATGACATTTTTTTTTCAATTTCTGAAGAGCATTTTGCACTAGGGTATTCTCATCCTCAAAGACAAATATTTGAACAAAAACATGTTGAACTTGTGACCAATTTTTAGTTTCCTTCATGTATTATTGGTGCATGTACCATGCTATTAGAAGAGGTGATAGAGTATAATTTAATACATTTACCCAATATTTGGGTTTCACACCCTGTGAATGCCATACATCAACATATTTATAAATATTCTTTTCATGGCATTGTTCTTAAAGGAAAATGGTCATTGATTCATGCTTTTAGGTGCTATTTGAAATTGAGCTCATAAAAATTCATAATAATCTTATTAGTGAAACTAATTTGACCTATGTACTGCCCACCATGTTGAAACACTACCCCTCAGAGCATAATTTAGCACATTGACTCAATGATCTACATTTGAAACATGTTTCTCTAATTGGAAAATAACTTGTCCCAAGTTCTTGGTTGTAAAGTATTGAGGTAATTATTACTTTGTAGAGAAAACAATTCTTATTGGTCTCACCTTATGGTATCCTTTTACCCAATTCAACATATGGGTATCTAAATCACCACTTATTGAAAACAAATCTTCCCATGGTAAAACACCTTCCTAAGTTGGTTTGGTGTAATCCATGTCTATCAAATCTACTTAATATATCAAATCTACTTTGGACCTTGTTGGTGATCACAAAGATGGAGACTTGCATTCCCCTATACAAAAATATTAAACCTATTTTTTTTATTATAATTCTATATCAAGGATGATCTATTTTATGTAACAATGAAAATGATTTTGTATCTAGATGGAAACAAATTTAACTCTAAGACTCACAGTACATTATGATTAGGCTCTATGTCAACCTTAAACTAGTTTTCCTCCCCATATTCATAAGTTTATTTAGGTTATTTAATAATGATAAAGGCTTTCTTTCATATTTATTCATAGGTATTATGATAATCTTATCCCCTTGGTGCACCTATAACTGATTCTGCACATGTTGATGGTCATCTATCCATCATATGCCCACTTCTTTCTAATCAATGTAGGGTGGTGTATTTCATCGATATTAATATGTATGAATTATAAATTACCTCACATAATTAAATCAATAATTTTGATTTCTACATCTTCTAGCTACCCAATAAGTTCTACCCTTTTGTAGTTTGCAAGACTCAACGTAACTATGGTGTAACTGAGAGAAGGGAATCAAATGGCTTCCCATGTCAATCGAGGGATCATATTTATTTTACTTCCAAAGTATAATAAAATAATTATACCTTCATATATAATTCAATATCCATTTAGGATTCAACATCCCATAGTTTTTTTTATTTGCATATCATGCCACCTTATCAGTCTGTTGTATAGTCTAATAGATTATATAGAAGATTTGTGATGTTTTGAAATGTATCTTCATTTTACAGAGTGCTTACTAATTTGAGTAGATATATTAAAGTAATAACTACTCCATACTACATCCTAATACACATAATTTGACCATACATATGTGCATCAAATACTGTAGCATCATTATCATATGTAGTTTGACATTATATATTATGTGATACATGTGCTTCCTAATACATTGTATCATTTTACCTTATAGGATAAATATATTTATCCTATCACATGTTACACCCCTAACCATATGAGTACTAATGTTATGTAATGGAAATCATAACCTTTGTCTTTAATTTAGTGGTTATTAATAGTTAGGCCAACATAATTGGATTGAATGGGTGTGACCTTTCCCTATTATGGGTGTGATTAATCTCAATTATGGGTATATATATGGTGGAGCATGGTTCTCCATAATCATCATAAGTTTCATTATTAAATTTTTTCCCTCATTTATTTTGATTATTATATGTTCCCCATTGAATTTGATTATATTTGAATGTTATTTCTGTTATTATAAATAAATTTCGTAACAAGTGGTATGAAAGCATCAATTTTGGCATATAGTTTTATTTCCTTTATATCTCGAAAACCATTGAAAATTTTTCTATAATTGTTTTACCAAAGTTGGATAATAATATAAGGAGTCTAAAGTAAAAATTTTGGAGATTTGAAGATCTATTTGAATAAGTTATTACATTTTTACTATTTTTCATTAAATTGCTCTATAGTCTGCAATTTTAGCATTTTTTCTAATTTGATTATAGTTTTAAAAAGCTTATAAAATTTTAGCTAGATTAATTTATTTGTATTTTGAGATTTGAGGCATTTTAAATTATAAAATTCATTGGTCAAATTTTTCCAACAATGGAACATATGCTCCTAATATAACACACGTTTGAATTGTTTATGGTTACCACTCACTCTGGATACTTTCCTCCAAGAATTGAGAACAAATCTAGAGCTAGAAATAGAACCAAATTAATATCCATGCCTTTTGGAACATACATTAATCCCAATGATTCCTTTTATTTTACACCACCTAAAATTGAAGGAAACATACATGACAGATATAAAACAGTGGTCACTTTTATCAAGGATAATTTGTTTACCCCATTTGCAACATCATTAAACGAGGGTTTAGACATGTTTAAATAGGATATAATGTTTGAAGTGAAATCCATAATTAATCCACATCATAAAGTCACTCATACAAAGCCAAACCATCTTAGAGGTCACAATAAATCAAACATATGACAATAGTTCCAAGGTCCAGAATTACACCTACCAAAGATGGACATCCATAAGTTTGATGGTATGGATATAACTTCCTAGATAAGTCTCATGGAATAATATTTTAATCTTAAAAATATAATAGAGAATGCAAAGGTTTATATGGGTAAGTGCACACATTTGGGGGACAAAAAAGGGCCTACCCATGGACATGATTTTTCTAAAATTTTAGAAATGTGAACTTCTGTAGATACTTTGAGATGGCTACACTCACAATTTGAAGATTGTATAAAAACATATATTGTAGCATTTCAATTCTAGTTTCCAAATAACTATTTTTTTTTGAAAAATGGTTAAGTATAAATAGGTAAAACATCTATAATTTGAAGAGGACCTCCTATTTTTGTAAGAAAACATAGTAGATAGATGGTCGTGTAGCCCACCATTTTTTGAGCATTATTAAATATTGTTTGAAACCCTTTGGTGAATATTTAGATAAGATCTTCTAGTGTGGTACAAACTTTTTGTTATATTTTTTTATGAATATTTTTTTTATTAATTTTGTAATTAAGTAGATCCAAAAAATTGACAAAAAATGGATAGCCAGTTGTGCAACCCACCCTAACTACCACAAAAAAAAATGAAAATTGTTTGTTTTTGAATGTATGTAGAAGTAGGCCTAGTTGGTTACCATATAATTTATTTTTCACTTGGATCAATGAAATAAAAATAGATAAACATGAATACGCATGTATAGGTTCATCATGTAGTGACCTAAAAAAGGTGTTGTTAGAAATAAATATAGTTGAACCCTTAAAATATTCCAAAAATTATAAAAATCATATATTTAGAAAGAGGACAATGTACTCATCATGATGGTAATAAGTTTTTAAATTTTGATGTTAAAATACATAGTGTATTTGGTGATTCAAGTTGAAATTTGTTATTGTTTCTCAAAACTCTTGGTCTCAGCTATAGATGCATAGTCACAAGCCTTTGGCTTGGAAATCCAAGTCATTTCTGAGCCTAA
The DNA here is from genome assembly GCA_037957365.1 of Torreya grandis. Taxonomy (NCBI): domain Eukaryota; kingdom Viridiplantae; phylum Streptophyta; class Pinopsida; order Cupressales; family Taxaceae; genus Torreya; species Torreya grandis. The sequence continues at coordinate 720,063 of JARHVA010003351.1, read as the reverse complement.
AGGCTCGATTTTCAGTTCAAATTCAAATAACAAATACACATTATAGAATGTGTACACATTGTATAATTATTACATGTTATATAATGCATATTAATTATCTAATGCATACATTTTTCTTTGTTATAAAATCAAAACCATCTCCACAAGCATGTGGGAGTTGCACATGAAGCCAACTTTGGCCATAAGCTTATGTTTACTATAAATGTTAAATATAAGTTTATTATACTTTAAAATTATTTTAGTAAATATAATAAATTAGGGTAACTCAACATCTGATAGAGTTGGTCTCAGAGTTACACACCTTACGATGTGGAAAATAGTTTTTTGAAAATCCAATTAGGTTAGTACTTAGGCATTTTCAAGGTTTAATTATTAAACCTAGGGATTTTAAGACAACTTTTGCAATTGATATCCATTTTTGGTAAACATATATTAATTTTTTAGGTTTTTGTGCCTTTAATATTGATTCTTGGAATTTCTAGGAGTCTTATGTTTATCAAAATTTAAGTTTTCAAACCACTCACTTTGAAATTGATGCAAAGTGGTGTTATTAGGGTAGCATAGGTCATATTGATGACCTTCACACATCAAAAACCCACTTTAAATGTTAATTTCACTTGATCATCATCCCTCCCTCATCGTTGATCATTTCATACTCATCGCTCATTACCCATAATCACTCTCTCATAAATCCTCATTGTCCCTAATAACTCCCTCATTGACCCTCACTATCCCTAGTCATCTCTAATCACTCTCTTATCATCCATAATCACTCCTCCATTGACCTCACTTTCCCTCATCATCCCTAATCAATCCTTCCCCATCCTTCATCATCCATAATCACTCTTTCCTCATCCCTCATCATACCTAATCACTTACTCATCCTTATTCACTCCCTCCTCATCCAGGTCCTCATCGCCAATTACTCCTCCATTGACCTTAATTATCTCTCATAATCTCTAATCACTTAGGATTATCATACCTAATCACTCCATTAATTATCACCATCCATCATCATACATAATCACTCACTTATCCTCCCTCATAATCCCTAATCAATCTTTCTTCATCCCTCATCATCACTAATCACTCCCTCATCGACCCTCACCATACTTCATCACTCCATTGAACCTCACCATACCTTACCATACCTAATCAATCCCTAATAATGTAGCATAAATATATAATCTAAATATATATTTGATTCTGATCATATGTTTTTTAATCCATTATAATAGAAATTAACTCTTTTCTAAGACTTGTGTTGTTAATACTAGTTTGTGATAGTCAATTTTATTACGGAATGAATTAGACGATCTTCCAAATTTATAGTCAAGTAACATAAATATTAACACAAAATATAATCTAAATTTTAGTTCATTGAATTATATTTATTATTCATTTTACTAATTTAAACTTTATGTAGTTCCACCTTTGGTATTTTGGTTTAAAAGATAAAAATTAAACACAAATCTCTTATATAATTTTCTAATTCTAAGAAGATTTGAACCAGATGCAAAGTATTTAGTGTTTCCAATTCATGTATAACTTGAATCTTGGTTAGGTTCACATATTCAGTCCTTTTATGTGTAATTTTTCCAAAATATTTTATCTCTTTCATTAAAAATGAACATTTATTCATGTTATCACAAAAATATGTTTCTGCAAAATGTGAAACACTAGTTCAACATGGTGTAAATGTTCATCCCATAGGTAAAGGTCCTAAGGATGTCTTTCAACATATTTAAATGAATTAATTCATTATATTAGTTAACCTAAAATTCATAACCAAATCGTCAATCAATCCTTCCTTTTTTTTTAAGACTATATTCCAAATGTCAAGAGGTTTAACATGAATATGATTATATCGAAACTTAAGATCAATTTTGGAAAATACTTCTACACCACGGATATGGTAGAAAAATGTCTTAATATTTAAAAGGGGATAATAGTTATTCACTTTAATCTTGTTAATATTTTTTAATTGATTCACAACTTTGGAACAAACATAATTGGGTTTCTACCAGGCAATGATTTGGGCATGATGTGTCCATTATCCATGGTTTCATAGATCTACCACTTGATATATTAATTATATAGAAATGATATGTTGTATAAAGAGGTTTTAAGTAGAGGTAGTTAAGGTATCTTTTATCAATAGTATTATTTAGTGTATAGTATGTAATAAATTATTTAGGTGACTGAAAGATATCCTTGTATTTATCTAGTTTATGGTTCAATTATTTTGTCTTTGTTATTGTTGGATAGACCACACTATGATATGGTGACATAAGGATTCCATTAAAAATTTACTCCTTTCCATTAAGAGTATACTTATTACTAGAATTAGAAATATTCTTTCACTTCCTGACACTAATGACTGCAAGCTTATGAACTAACTACGATATATGGTATTTCAGATCATGAAAATCTATCACAACATTTCAAGGATTTACTTCATATAATACATGTCAATGGTAAATACATGGTTGACCACATGTAAAACATCACACACCTATAATGGTGAGATGTCACAAAGGATTGCATCTTTAAAAAATTTGATATTGTACACCAAGTGACACTACTAGGTGATCCATTTCTCAAGGCCTACACTAGACCATACACTAGCGTATGGTTATGGATGATGTATAAATTTCAAGTTTAATTTTTTGAAAATATGATTTTGGAGAAATTAAATTATTTTTACTTCTATTATAAATGATGAAGTGTATTATCTCACCATTGATTTACATTTGTTAATGAAACAATATTTTTAGTTCATATAATTTCTTGTTGGGGAAAGTAGAGACATTTTAGTACCAACCATATCATTGGGTTCATAGTCTATTATCTACTTAACTTTTTATAGTGCTAGACAAAGTTTGTACCCACTTCTCAAGATGTGCAAGTAGACATCTCATAGTGTGACACTCTTCATTGTATTGAATATTGAGGTTATGAATTAAGCACCACTTTCAAATCTTGTACTACTTGTTCTAAACATTTTAAAATTATTTTCCACTCTCTGGTATGCTTACTCAATCAATACAAATAGAAGGCCTTAAATATAATTATTAAGATCATAAAATGTACTCATATGGATATAAATTTATTGGTTTCAATAAATCACATAGCTTGGTGATCCTCATATATTTACTACACATTTTTGGTGCTATGGTGGTTTTACTTGCTTCTCTTTTTTTAGCAAATTTTCAATTGTGAATTACATCATTTCTAATAGGCCCATATTTTTTCATAGGTGTTAAATATTTATGTTTCAAATTTACCTCAAAGTCATTTTGATCACTATGTCTTATATTTTATGCTAACACTCAACTCTCCACTTATATCTCCTAACATTTTTAAACCCCAAAAAAATACCACCATCAATGTATTCGATGGAGTGATTAAGGATGAGGAGGGATGAGGAGGAATTGAGTAGAGATGATGAGAGAATCAATAGGGATGGTGAGGGTCAATGAGAGAGTGATTAGGGATGATGAGTTATGGTGAGGTTTAATGAGGGAGTGACTATGGGATATGAAGGATGAGGAATGAATGATTATAGATGATGAGGTATGATGAAGTAGTAATTAGGGATGATGAGGTGATGCAGGAGCATCACTACCCAATATAAATAATGATCTAGTTTACATTTTTTGAGTCTTTAGAAGGTGGTCAAGGTCGTAAGAAGTCTGTAGGAGTCTTTTTAAGTTTCTAGTTTTATACCAATTTTGAATTAGAGTTGTATAGGACTTTCCTACCAAATCTTTCATTTGAATTTTTGAACTTTCATAGAGACTTCAATATTGTCTTAAGAATTCCAACATTGAATTTGGTATGGTTAGAATTTATAGAGGAATTTAGTATGTTACAACACATATACCTAAACTCATATTTTAAAAACATGTTTGTAGTTGAGTTAGTTGAGGACACTCTCAACATATAAAAGAGGTTAGAATTTAGTCAACAGTTAATGTGGTAATATGAGTCTTGTCCATGTCTTATTTTGTATTCAAATTTAGATTCAAGAGATTTGGAGGGGGTAGGATTATAAAGGATGAATTTAAATAACCCCAGACAAGTTAATAAAGACATGTTTTGATTATTTGTAGACAAGAAAGCAAATAGACCTTGCATCTTCTTGAATATGTTCAAAGATAGTTGACAGTGTGCATGATCATGAAACATGATTAGTAAAAAAATATTTGTGATATTTGTATGAGTGTTAATTTTAAAAAAAAATTTATTTGATGGTGATTATAGAATTTTTAATTTGAGTTTCAAATCTTTTGAATGTTCAGATTACAAACTGTATACCCTATGCTTTTACAAATTATGCTTTGAAATCTGAGTGAAGGTCAGAGTCTTGTGGAAGAGGAGATTATATTTGGTGGGATTTTGGAATGTATGATTAATTATTAAATTGATATAAAAATTCATTAATAGTATTTAAACATTATATGTTGTTATTCTGTTAAGGACATTTTATGTTGAACAACACAACCTTGTCTTTTATGAGCAAACGTTTTGAGTATACATCTATGTGAGAAGGTATATGCATGTATTGGAGTGAAATTAAAATGTATATGTTGGTGAGTTTATTATCATATGATAATGAATCATAATATTATTTTAATTATATTTCATATATGTGGATGAGTAAATAGAAAACTAACACAGTCCTATAGTCATCAAGAAACTTAACATAGTCAAAGTGGTATCTAATGGAAATTGGAAAATCGAGTGTTATAGATGGAAGAAATTTATTTTTTAAAGTGTGTAAAAAATTTTAAAAGGATTTTCAACATTAAATTTGATTTATAACCCTTTTTGGAAATAATTATAACAAATAACCTCTTCTCAAACTACTACAAACATGTGATTGAGTACACAATCTATTCAAATTTGGTTAAGTTAATTTACTGTAGCTTAAAAATGGAAATATAACACTTGGAAAATGTGAATAGGGTAAAAAAAGACATAATACAATATTCAAAGTCAATTGAAATTCTTTTGGAAGATTTAGAACTGATTTTGACCCTTCTCGAGTCTATAAAACTAGTCCAAACCCAGTATTAGGGTTTTTACTTTCAAAGTGAGTTTTTAAGACTTGTAACTGTCAATAATTCATGAAATTTGGTGAACCATTTGAGTTAAACATGAAAAAAGATAATATATATTTTTTAAGTTGTGTAAGTATGGATAAGTATGGATGGGGGCGGACTGTGTGGTAGAAAGGGTAGAAGGAAACCTAAAGACCCAATCTGAGAGTAGAAAGATCCAAAAGAAGTTATCAAATAGTCAAACCAAAGCCTATAAATTTTTGAAGATTTGGGATATGTTATAGGGTATCCATAAATAAGTTTTATTTAATTATTTGAGTCTATACAAGAAGAGTCTATGATAGAGTAAGAGGTAGTGTATGGCATGAGGATTGTGTTGAGAAGTTAAGTAGGGTTGAGAAGAAGTTAGGAAGAAATCAAAGGAGTGGAAGGAAGTTTGTAAAATCCATATTAAAGAATAAGGAACTAGATACAATATTTTATCCAAGTTTTTATAAATCATAAATACTAGTAAGGGGGATAGTCTCAAAGTAAGAGAGATTGAATGTATTGAGTAAGGAGAATATAATGAAGAGTTTAGTGAGACCATTTAAATAATGGTGGAGAATAAATGAAATGAATAAAATTTAGATGTGAATTTTAAATGTATATAGGGTCCAAAGATATATATAAAACAAGAAAAGACAAAGTGCAATCTAGGTGGATATTGGCACAGAGCTTAGACAAGCAAAGTATGCAATAGGGCCCTACATTATGAGGGATGGTGAGGGGAAATGATGGAGTGATTATAAATGATGAGGAATGGTTAGGTTCAATAATATATTTATTAGAGATGATTAGGGATAAGGAGGGAGTGATTAGAGATGATGAAGCGATGATTAGAGATGGTAAAGGCTAATGAGGGAGTGATTAGGGATGATGAGGGATGGTGAGAGCTAATGAGGGAGTAATTAGGGATGATGAGGGAGTGATTAAAGATGATTATGGATGGTGAGGGTCAAGTATGGAGAGATAATGGATGAGGATGGATAAGGATTGAGTTATTAAGGATGATGAGGCATAGTGAGGGTCAATGAGGGAGTACTTAGGGATCATTACAGAGTGATTAAATATGACTAGGGATAGTGAGGGTCAATGAAGTAGTGATTAGGGACAATGAATACTAATGAGAGATTGATTATGGGTTATTAGGCATGATTAAGAAGTGATCAAGGATGAGGGAGGGATGATGAACAAGTGAAATTAACACAAAGTGGTTGTTTGATGTGTGTAGGATATGAATGTGACCTATGCTATCCTAATCACCACTTTGCATCAATTTCAAAGTAAGTGGTTTGAAGACATCAATTTTGATAAAAATAATACTCTTAGATATGATAGGAATCGATCTGGAAGGCATAAAACCCTAAAATGACTATATGCTTTCCAAAAATGGATGTCAATTACAAAAATTATATCCTAAAATCCCTAGGTTTAATACTTAAACCCTAAAAATGTCTAAGTAATGCCTTGATTGGATTTTGAAAAACTATTTTCCATATAATAAGTCATGTAACTATGAGACCAACTCTATCATATGGTGAGTGACCCTAATTTCTTATATTTACTAAAATAAATGTAGACTTATACTTAACATTTAAAGTAGTAAATATAAGGTTATGGCCAAAGTTGGCTTCACGTGAAACTCCCACATGCTCATGGAGATGGTTTTGATTTTATAAAAAATTAATGCAAACACATTATATAATGTGTACACATTGTATAATACATTATATAACACATACATGTTATACAATGCATACGCATTATTTAAATTTACACTAACATGTACACGCTATTATTTTTTCAATAATGCGATCATGTTATGGATCAGTAATTACTGAGACATAATTTAAATAACATGATTGCATTATTTATATAACATTATCACGCTACTTAAAATTTCCAAAAAATTATCCCCCAACTCTGTGCATATATTAATATAGCCTCACTACATCTAGAATTTGAAACTTATCAATGGTACCAGTGGATGATGAATGACAAGAAAGGGAAAGGGATAAGTTGGGATGAATTTAATAAGTAATTAACATCCCAATATGATTAGCCATGCAAGGGAAGTTATTTCATCCAAATAATAAATTTGAAACAAATAGGATCCATAACGGAATATAATGCAAAGCATATGAGATTGGCATTCCAAACTCTGAAAGCAACACCTTGTTAGAGACTAAAATTTTACATCAACAGAATAAATGAATGAATTACACATAATGTTCATTTTTTTGGAACCATGTATAGTTAATAATGTAATGCAACAAGCACTACACATTGAGAAATGAAACTCTGCTACCAAGAGATTCATGCAAGGTCAAACTTCAGGATGGTGAGATAGAAATGTGACTAATATTATTGATAGAAATATGGTAAAATATTTTAACACAAGGTAAATTAACAAGATCTTTCCTCAATAAGAAGTAGGAAAAATAGATAAGGGCCTATGTTGGCATTGTGATAGTAAAAGGTTTAGAGGACATAAGTGTGCCAATGGTGAGAAAAGACTAATGATTATTGAGAATGAGGTTTTAGAGGAATAAGAATTAGCTATAGAGGAAAAAACAATAGAATAAGGGTATAAAAATTTAGAGGAGGAATAAATCTCTAATATCTCTCTACATGCATTAAATGGGACAAGCACACCATAAACACTCAAAGCAGTGGGTTATATTAAGAAGCATAAAGTGATAGTTTTAGTCAATACAAGGAGTACTCATAACTTCATTGACAAAAAATTAGATAATGAGTTCAATTGATTTGTGTATCAAATCTATAATTTTCAAGTCATGATTGTTGAAGGGAAACATTTCCCTTGTGGGGGTAAATGTCATCATATCAAGCTCTTAATGGGGGACTATCAACTAGATTAAAAAATGTTTGCCATATTGATTGGAGGAGTAGATGTAGTTTTTGGAGTGCAATGGATTAAACAACTAGGAATAGGATCTTTCAATTTTCAAGACTTAATCATGGTTTTAAGTATAAATGGAAAAAATTACACACTTAAAGAAATGAAATCCCCACCAAGACAAATTATTATCTCTAATAGGATGGATAAATTACTTAAGAAAGGAACTTTGGCAAAGTGGAAAAACTACATTTCTTGAAAGAACATGATGTATAAAATCAAGAACCACCAAATCTTTAAAAGATTATTCAAAACATCAAAAAGTCTTTTGGGAACTAAAGGGCCTACCTCTAATCAGAGATCGTGATCACATAATTTAATTGAGTCCAGGAAGTATCCATCCTAATGTTAGACCTTACCACTACCCCTACGAACAAAAGTCATAAATTGAAAATTTGGTGAAGGAAATGTTAGACTTAGGTATTATTCATCTTAGTAAAAGTGATTATTCATATCCAGTGGTTATGGTGAAAAAAAGGATGAGTCATGAAGACTGTGCCTAGATTATACGGAACTCAATAAGATTAATTTGAAAGATAAGTTTCATATTCATGTCATTGATGAATTATTGGATGAATTAAATGGTGTTGTTTTCTTTATTAAGTTAGATTTGCATTTGAGGTATCATCAAATTCAATTAAAGGAGGAAGATGTACATAAGATTGTATTAAAGACATATGAGGGTCACTATGAATTCTTAATAATGCCATTTAGTCTCACTAATGCTCCATCTACATTTTAGAGCCTCATGAATTAGGTTTTCTACCCATTCCTTCATAAATTTGTATTGGTGTTCTTTGATGACATATTAATCTATAGTAAAACATGGTAAGAACATTTAAAATATGTAGAAAATATATTAAAGGAATTGGAATACCATCAAATTTATGTAAATAAATCTAAATGTGCATTTTGAGTGAAGGAAGTGGAGTAATTAGGACATGTGGTATCACATGAAGGTGTTAAATTGGACAAAACCTTAAAATATCAAAGGTTTAAGAGGATTCTTGGGTCTAACAAGCTACTATAGATTATTTTTTGCAACTATGATCACATAGAAACACCATTAACAACATTATTGAATAAGGATTCACTTTTATGGTTAGATTTATCCACCCAAGCATTCCAAAAATTAAAATAAGATCTTACTTCCATGCCTGTGCTAGCAACCATAGACTTCTTTAAGACATTCGTTGTAGAATCTGATGCTTTTATCCATGGCATTTGGGTAGTACTAATTCAATAAGGGCATTCCTTAACATTTGAGGGTTGATAATTAAAAGTAAAGAACTTGGTAAGGTCCACATATAAGAAACAAATGTTAGCAATTATTCATGCAATCAAACAATGGCACCACTATCTCATGTGAAGGCATTTCGAAGTTAAGATAGATCATGAGCATTTGAAGTATTTTTTGAAGAAATGAATGTCTTCATAGGAACAAAAAAAATGGGTCACAAAGATTCTTGGATATGAATTTTAAATTATTTACAAAAAAGGAAAAGATAATATTGTAGTTGATGCACTTTCTTGACAAGAAGTAAAGGAAGCAAAACTTTATACTATTTCTTTATTACAACCTGAATAAGTAGAAGTGTAGGTATAATGGAAATAAGACACTCCAACCAATAAAATCATACAATAATTACAATAGAACCCATATTTTATAGATAAGTATGTTTAGAAAGGAGACTCATTATGGTACAAATACAAACTCTTTTTGTATAAAAATTCAGAATTGAAAACTAGTATCTTGTCTGAAATGCATGACTCACCCATCAAAGGACATTTTGAGTTCTTAAAGACTTATCACCGTATAAATAAGTATTTTTTTTGGGAAGGCCTTAAGGGGGATGTAAAAAAAATTGCAATATAATGTTTGATATGTCAACTAAATAAAGGAGAAATGATTAATGCCCCATGTCTCTTACAACCATTAACCATTCTAGCACAACACTGGGAAGAAATATCAATGGAATTCATTATAATCCTACCTAACTCTAAGAACATGGATGTGATATTAGTGGTTGTGGATTGACTCACCAAGTATGCACATTGTTTTGGGCTTTATCATCTATTTCAAGCTAGTACCATGGCATAAGTATTCATGAAAAATATATAAAAACTCCATGGCATTTCCAAAATCATTGTGAGTGATCATGATCCTATCTTCACTATCATATTTAAACTAAAATATTTTCTATGTGGGGCACAAAACTTGCCCATAGTTCATCTTATCATCCAAAATTAGATGGCCAAACTAAAATTTTGAATAAATGTCTTGAAGGATACCTAGGTTGTTTTGCCTCAGAAACACAAGCACAATGATCTAAGTGTCTTTGATAGGCACAATTGTGGTATAACATGCCATTTCACACATAAAAAAATATGACATCATTTTAGGATCCTTATTTCTACCCCTCACCTTTTAATACATCTTATTTATAGGGTCATTACAAATCCCGTGTAGTTGAGGATCATCTTCAATGCGAGTAGGAAGTGCTTGAAGTCCTTAGGGAAAATTTGGTTATGGCTTAGAATAGGATGAAACAATAAGTTGATAAGCACCACAGTGAGATTAATTTTGAGGAATGAGATTGGGTGTTCCTTTGTTTACAACTGTATAAACAATGGTCACTTAAACAACATAAGAACATCAAGCTCACACCAAAATTTTATGGGCCCTACAAGGTTCTACTTCAGATCATAAGTATCTCCTATAATTTATAACTCCCACCTTCTTCTAAAATTCATCCTATATTTTATGTTTCATTATTGAATAAAGTAATTTGTTCCAAGTTTCTATTCCAATCTAAGTTACTTTAGTTAGATGAAGAAGAGAAGTTTATTATGGTATCTGAGACTATTATAGAGACATGGCTGAAGAAATTATATAACTGAGCCATTTTTTATTTTTTCATCAAATGAAAAAATCTACCCACTAAATATGTAACATGGGAGGATGAACAATTAATGTAACAACATCCTGAGTTGCTAAGCATTGAATGCTTTTCTAAAGATGAATGGCATGTTACACCGCTAACCTAATGAGTAATAAGGATATGGAATGGAGATCATAACCTTTATCTTTCATTTATTAATTCTTAATAGTTAGGCTAACATAATTGGAATTAATGAGTTTGACCCTTCCCTATTATGGGTGTGACTCTTCCCAATTACGGGTATATATATGGTGGAGCATGGCTCTCTATAATCATCATAAGTTCCATTATTGAATTAATTTCCTCACGTATTTTGATTATTGGAGGTTCTCCCTTGAAGTGGATTATATTTGAATGTTATTTTTGTTATTATAAATAAATATCCTAACATCACACTTTTTAATTTATTGATCTTGCAGTATCTCCAAGGGATATAATCCTTGTTCTGTGTGCTTTTTTGAGTGACTGCTTGCATGTTCATAAGATCCTTTGGGTGCAAATTCACCATGTTTACATTTCACACCATTTTTTATTTTCTCTACTTTTTTAACACATGAAAATATTCTATATGATTTTATCCTATAAATATATAATATGCATAATTGACCTATCTTTATGGGTTAGTTGGATAATTTTTTGTGACGTGATTATATTCTCCACACAAATGATAAATAATCGATTCTCAACCTTGTCTCTCATCTGGTATGTGATAAATTCCTTAGTATCCACCTTAATACCCACCTATATATCCCTCTTGTCTCTACTAAAAACCCCAACTTTGTTTTTACTAACCACCATATCCTCCTTGTCACTACGGTGAACCCTGAACCTATTTCTATTGACTATCATATCCCCCATATGGTCCTTAGGAGAATATGGGGCCCTTGAAAAGGCCACCAATTGCTTTATTTTTTAGCCTCATCCATGCCTAATATATATATTTTTCTATGTAAATACCCATAACCATCCATGACTCATATAAATAAATGAATGAATTTATGATTTTGTTTGTACACACACACACACACACACACACACACACACACACACATGTTGTGTTATGAAATATTGATACTTATTTCTTGATTAGATAATACTTGTGTATCTTTATTTAACAAGAATTTGAAGGATAACATAAGGGTGTAGGATCTCATTTAGGTCTCAACACTTACAAGTTGCCCACAACAACTATAAGCTCCTCCTACAAGTTATCTATAGGCAATACATTTCCCATAGCAACTGTAGGCTCCACCTAAAGGCTACCTATAGCCACTATAGGTTGCCAACAACAACTGTAGGCTTCACCTATAGGTTACCCATAGCCATTGTAGAGTGCTTGTAGTAACTTTAGGCTTCACCTATAGGTTTCCCATAGACACTATAAAGTGCCCATAACAACTATAGGTTTCACTTACATGTTTATCATAGCCACTATATAAAATAGGCTATTATTGTGATCAGATCTTAAGAACACATTCAACTATCCTGAGAACTAAATGGATGATTGGAAAGACCATAGCTAATGTATAGACTCCCTACATACAAGGAAATTTGGATGTGCTACCAAATATGAGAAAGATAAGATTAATGGAAAGAAGACAAGAAGAAATAAACCAACAAAATAGTATACCTTGCCTTAACCTAGTCAAGCCTAGAACAAGTAACTTTGGTACTAACCACTTAAAGGTTGACTGGGGAAGTTTTTAAAGTATTTGTATTTTTCCTTGTTTTGTGTCTTGGTTAGAAGTTAATAAACTACCTTCTATATTTAATGGTAGAACATAGATCAGATTAGGAGTTAGTGAAGCTAAAATTGAGATTGGATAGTTAATAGAACTATAGAAGTCACTGCATTGTAATTTTCTATAGAAATATTTAATTGCTACAGACTTGATTAATGAGAAAGTTGATTATGTAAGAAGAGTTTCCATATCTCTTAGAGAAGGATTGGAACTCATTTATGAATGAGGAAGGGCCCCCTCGAAAGGAGTTTTAGTGAATATCTTGACCCTCCTTAATTAAGAGTGTGTAAGTAGATTTCATTATTAATCTGATCATATAAAGTGTGATGCATGTGTGATTTATAAGCGTGAAGTATTTCTATCATAATAATTTTATAGTATAACTATTTGGTGAATTCAATATAAGTTCATATACTACAACCAGTAAAGCAATTTGATTTATGAATCAATAATGAATATATAGTGATGATATCCTTGAAAATCATATGCACCCTAGGTTGATAATTAATGTTAATCAAACTTAAGGATCTAGTATTCACTAGGTAATTAGTCTATACAATATTTTGGCACTATTAGTGGGGAGGGTGTCAATTTTTTTTAAAAAAATCAATCATTATTTTTAAGATTGGTTATTGCATTGTTCTACCTAGCTTGACAAGTCGAGTGAGGACATTATGGTGTCTTATGCCAAATGTCTAAGTTCCTAGACATATAGTTCCATTTAGACAAGTCAAGTGAGGGCACTATGGTGTCTTATGCCAAATATCTATGTTTTTGGAAGTAAATAGTGCATAGCTTTGAATGCCTTTTTACAATCTTGTAATTTACTTAGTTCATGTTTTTAGGATTTATTTACTGCAAAAGTGATTTATTTATGCAAAATGTGCCTTTAATTTTTTTGCTTCCATTTCCTATTTTCTAGGATAATTTTTCTACTTTCATTTCCTATTTTCTAGGATAATTTTTTTGCTTTTATTTTTTATTTTTTAAGATAATTTTCTTGCTTTCATTTTCTACTTCCTAGAGTAATTTTCTTGATTTTAATAGATAACTTTATTATTTTCTAGAAGTAAAATTTCAATTCCAGTTATTTAATTTTTGCACTCTTTTATTTTACTTTTTGATTATTCTAAAACAACCCCCTAGAACACTCAAAAAACAAAAAGACACTAATCCTGTGTAAGAAGGAACATGATAGCTGAAAGGTGTAGCACAATATTTATGTAGAGATAAAGAGATTCTCAAGGGATATTCCTACCAAACAAGCCACAAGTTGCTACCAGGAAAGAACTGTAAGTTCCTATAGCAACCAAGAATTCTATTGAGAAATATACCATAACCTGGAAGGCTCTTGAAGAAGGAAACACTACAAAATGAAGGAAGTAGCTTACAGAGGAAGTATTATTGGTTTTGAAAAAGAAAGTAAAAATAGAGGAAGCATTAGCTGAGTTAGTAAGGAGAAATAAAGGAGAAGAACTTCACAAACTAAACACTCCAAAAATTAGCATGAACAAGCATTCCATCAAGGATTTCTTGAACAAATCTAAGAAAGCTTAAGATAATCTTTAGATTTCTCATCAAGAAAAAAGACTACAAAGTAGTAGATAAACATTTACTATGATACTGACGAAGGGATTGATACAAAATTTGAATACATGATCTTGAGTACCTTTGGTATCTATATCATAAGAAAAGCCATCATGAATGGAGGAGGAGACTTCGTAGATGAAAATGGGACTCCAGACACAGTTACTTTTGAATTTTCTATTCTACATGCAATAGGTGTAACACAAATGAAAAATACCCCACCCTCAGTCTTGCCCAATTTTAGATGTACATTCTCATAAGACCCAGACACTTTTTTGTTTGAATTTGAACATAAAAATTGAAACTTTTTGTAGCTACCCTTAAGGATTCAACACTTCATTAATTAATGGGACTAGGTAGTAATTCAGTCTGCACTTGGGAGGATATGAAAAAGAAATTTCTAGCTAAGTATCAAAAATATGGATAAGTAGTTACATAATAAATGACATATTCAAGATGACTTAAGAAGGGGATGAATCTTTGGAAGACTATGTTAAATGGTTCATGTTTAGCATACAAAAATTCAAATAAAGTGCACTAAGAGAAGAACCTCTAAAACTCATCCTCCTAAAAGGAGTCCAAGAAGACTATTTGAAAGCCTTGGACCTAATTAGTGGGGGAGATATCTCTCATATACCATTTATAGACATTAAGAAATTGAGTAAGAACTATTCTAGGTCTGCCATAAACAAGTTTAGGGGTAGTAAGCTTCCATTGATAGTTGCAAGTGGCCTGTCAAAATTTGAAGTTAATAACCTACTACAAGACATGAAAAAGAATATTATTATTCATTTGGCCACCAAACTATATATCCTACACTCCACACAAAAAGCAATCAACCTTAGATCAAGATTTGACCATCTATTTTTTGGATTGTATGAGGAGGAAGACAAATTGTAGGTGTTACAAGATTTAGACTAAAGTAGCTAACATCACAGTTGAAGAACTAGAAATAGTAGAACTACATGTTGTAAGAGGAGATGGAGACTAGGTTTTCTATGTTGCACAAAGAAAGCCATGGGTTTAATGACCATATTATCTAGGTATGAGACAACATCCACCTTTTTCAAATTCTACCTCCTTTAATTCATAATTTATAAATACTACTCCCAATTGGACTAGTCCCTGGATGAATGTCCCACCTCCTAATTCCATCTGGCAGCCACCTCAGACAAGCTCCCCACTACCTCACAGAAACCTTCAAAAAATGCATCCCCACCTTCTAATTCTAGATGGTAACCACCTCAAACAAGCTACCCCATTACCTCCTAGTAACTTCCATAAAATGCATCCCCACCTTAGACATAAGCTTGGTAACCATAACAAGACCCACCCTTCACAAACTAGTGGAAACAACCTTGGACACTCAATCAGCCTTGGGGAAACCATCAAGAATGATTCCCTCCATAACAATAACAACAACCTCCTATTCTTATGCCCAATACAGAAGCTACATCCAAGCCTAATCAGTTCCCTACCTAACTTGTGTAGAACCTTGTAAATATGCTAGTTCAACTAGCCTTTAGTACTGAGCCTATCTAGTACTTGGCATATGCAGTGAACATCAGTGAAGTTCACCTTTATTCAGGGAAAGTTATACCACCTCCAACCCCACCCATAATAATAGAGTTAGATTAATAAACTCTATAAAATCATACTAACCCACCTTTATCACCATAATAACTCTCTAAATTAGTAGATAAAGTTGTTTCTGAAATATCCCCACCATTTCTAGAATGTCTTACCCTTCAATGCCATGCAATTGAGCTTGAATTTGATTTCATAGGATAGCTCAAAAATCTGTGTTAGAATTCCCCTCTTCTAGGCCATTAACAATGTGCTCATATATTCTAAAGCTTTTAGATATTTATGTCTACATAACCTTGGAAGGAAGAAGAAGGATCCCAATATAGTGCATGTGATTGGTTAGCTGGCAAACCTTATGCTGGGAAATGCCCTACCAAAGAAATATTCAAATCTAGGATGCCCAGTAGTAACAGTCCAAATCCATAATCAGTAGTTGTCCAATACATTGATAGACCTAGGGGCTTCAATAAATGTAATGAAAATTGAAACCATGCACAAAATATAGTTGAATAATATTCATCCTACATCTACAATCTTGTAAATGGCTAATAGGTCTATAGTTAGACCAAAAAAAATCATTGAATATCTTTTCATTACTATAGATTCTTAAGAGTATCCTATAGATTTCATTATGCTACAACCTAAGTCTAATTTGGATGGATATCCTCTTATCTTAGGATGTCCTTAGCTTTCCATATTTGATACCTTAATTAGCTATAGATCAAGTGACATGTTGATCTCTAATGACAACCACACTAAGAAGTTGGTCCTCTATCCCCTAACACAATCAGCCTTGGTACCAAAACATATGTTATGGGATGAAGAAGATGAGATAGAACAACCTCCTTAGATTCTTGTATTCACCCTATACCATGCATGCACCTTGGCTAATTAATAAGATGATGAAATTCTATCTAACATTCTCTAAAATAATTACCAAACTCATTCTATAAATCTTAGCCACCTACAATTTGTTGAGTGACCATTTTATAACTTCTAGGAAGTAGATAAATCTGATGCATCTGTACAGGAAATATTCCACCAATTGCTACCTCATAGCTATGGCCAAACCAGATCCATTAAAAACATAGAAATGATGAAATCACTCTCATAGTAAATTAAAATCTATCTAGGAAAAACATTGCTTATTAATAGCAAGTTGGAGTCAAATGAGAAAAAGTGACTAGTCAACATGTTGATGAAAACCAATGTACTTTTCCATAGGATTATGAGGACATCCATGAAATCAAACCATAAATATGTACACATCATATCTATATCAAAGAAGAGTGCCAACAAATTAGATAGCCACAATGTTGGATGAATCTAACTCTTTGATCAATAGTCAAAGTGGAATTGTAGAAACTACACTTGCTTAATTTATATAACTCATCTCAGACAGTGAATGGGTTTCACCTTTGGTAATTGTACCAAATAAAAATGGAGAATGGCATGTATGCATATATTATAGGGAACCTAATACAGAAACTAGAAAGGATTATTTTCCTCTACCTTTTATTGATCATGTATTGGACACACTAACAGAGAAAAAATATTTTTCCTTTTTAGATGGCTTCAATGGTTACAACTAGATTAGCATTGCTCCTGAGGACCAGGAGAAGACCACCTTTACCTATCCCTAGGGTACTTATGATTATGTTGTATTACCTTTTGGGTTGTGTAATTCTCCTACAATATTCTAGAGTGTTGTCTTGAGTATCTTTACAGATATAACATATGAATGTGTAGAAATTTATATGGATGACTTCACTATTTATGGAAAAACATTTGCTGAGTGCCTAAACAGCTTGGAGAAAGTGATACAATGTTATTAGGAGCACCATTTGTCTTTAAGTCACAAGAAATGTTATATACTTATGATATAAGACATTGTATTAGGCCACCGTGTATCTTTTAAAGGAATTAATGTTGACCTTACAAAAATCAACATCATTAAAAATCTTCATGTTCCTCAAAAATAGAAAGATGTCATGAAAATTTTAGAACATGTTGGTTACTACAAGAGATTTCTCAACAATTTTAGTAAAGTAGTAGCACCATTATTCAATATATTGACTTAAGATGCTAAATTCCTCTAGACTCCTACCTGTGATACAACTTTCAAGTAATTAAAGGAATTATTTACCACCACCCCTATTCTTCATGGTTCTAATTGGAAGCTTCCCTTCCATATTCACACAGACACTTCAGATACTGCCCTAGGAGATGTGCTAGGCCAAAAATAGGGAACACTCAATTATGCTATCTATTTTGTAAGAAAGAACTTATATGTAGTAGAAATAAATTACACAATTATTGAAAAAGAGTTATTAGCAATAGTCTAAACTATCAACAAGTTGCATCACTACATCATAGGGTACCAAGTATTTGTTCATACAGACCATGTAGTCATTCAATACCTTATGAAAAAACCAACTATCCTAGCAAGAGTGATAAGATGGATGCTCTTATTACAAGAATTTGATATCACCATTGTTTTGTTATCATGCCTACAATTCCCTAAATAAGATACCATAGTGAATGACTTATTTATAGATGATATCATGTTCTCTCTCACCCTTACCACACCTTAGTATGCTGATATTGCTAATTATGTTGCCATAGGTTTACTCCCACAACACTTCTTCCCTAAAAAAACAAGATATTTGATTCCAAAAAGTGTTAGGTATTTATCTCTATCCATATTTATTTTCTATACGGGGCCTGACTCCATCATGAGAAGATGTCTCAGAGAAGATGAAGTTCTAGATATCCTCAAAGCCTATCATGATGAACCCTATGGAGGGCAATTTGCAGCCAAGCATACAATAGTAACAATCTTTAATATAGGATATTATTTGCCCTCAGTCCATCAAGATGAAATAAGATATACTAATCATTATGACAGGTGTCAGCGTATGGAGAGACTTACACATTTAGATGAGATGCCTTTGCAGCCTCAAATAATGCTTGAAATATTTGAAAAATGGGGCCTAGACTCTATAAAACCTTTGGTGTGCCATGAGAAATGGTCACTGATTAAGGACCCAAATTCACTGATAGTTTAATTATTGATTTGGTCCAACAATACAAGATTAGGCATAAGAAATCAACTCTATATCATCCACAGTCTAATGGACAGGTAGAAGTCACCAACAGGGAGTTAGAAAATATTTTGACCAAGATTGTTAGTATGTCCCATAAGAATTGAGAGGCTAACTTCTTGAAGTTGTTTAGACTTATAGAATCACATGGAAGACTACTATAGGCTTCACCCTACATGAGTTGGTCTATGGGAAGAAACCTATATTACCAATAGAATTTGAGCATAAAACTTTATGGACAACACTAACACTTGGGGTAGATATATTTGAAGCACATAAATAAAGGCCTATACAACTGAATACCTTAGATGAATACATATAATAGGCATTGTAGACCATGGAACTTATATAACATCACTAGATTAGCTGGCATGATAGGTAAATTAAGACCAAACAATTCAATGTAGGAGATTGGGCCTTTCTTTTTTATTTAAAATACAAGGACTACAAGGGCAAACTCCAGACTAGATGGCTTGGTCCATTTAAGATTGAGCATGTTTTTTAAAATGGAGAAGTACAACTATAAACCATTGATTTGGTAAGATTTTGTATCTTGATCAATGGCTATAGACTAAAGTTGTACAAAAATCCACTCACTTAGGAGGAGTTTTCCAAGCACATATTATAAAATAGATACAATTATGTGTTAGATTAGCATGATGTCTCACCAGACAAAAGGAGAACCAACCAACATATAGATGAAGAAGGAAAGGAGGACATCCTAGCTCTCCTTTCACATGAAGATTGAGACCTTCACCTGGTCTTTGACTAGTCACTCTCACTGCTAACTTGGCAAGGACTTAGAATAAACATTCTACTGCAGGCAACAATTAGAGTAAAAAAAAACCCAACAATGAAAACCCATTATTGGGCATTGTTGGCAGTTTTTGGGTAGAAAACTAGCCTATTGGCTACCCAAAACTATAAAATGGGCCTAAATATAAAACTAGCTTACTGTCTATTTAAGGGTAAAAAAATGAAAAATAAATAATCATTATAAGCAAACTATTCATTTTCCTCTAGTTGCCAAGGGCTATTTTGTAGCTACTACAGGTACTCCTTTAGCTACTACAGGCTCTTTTATAGCTACTATAGGCACCTCATTAAGTTTCTATAGGCTCTTCTATAGCTGTTACAAGAACTTTTCCCATAGTTTGGCACAACCTTGCAGTCTTTATGGGCACCATCTTTGGTTTTTGTAGGCATACCCTATCATCTCTCTAAGAACATGCAAGATAGTTATTCCCAAACTCTAAGCTATGACCTTATCTATGAAATTTTGAGTACACATAAAAGACACCAAACTGGCTAGAGGAGGAATGAAGAAGGATTATAGAAAACAAGTCAAATTTTTGCTCAAGCCTACTCTTGAATAATAAGTCAAAGTGACTAGGTAGAATCTACAGGTAGTAAGATAGCATAAGGATAAATCATGTAGGCTCATGCAATGAAAGATCACAAAGTAACAACACCTTCAACTACCTTATTCCATGTTCATGTTGCACCTGACTTGGATTACCCAACTCTATAATAACCACCTTGTGGTAGGAGAGAAATAATCTCTCATCCAAGTCTAAAGACCCATGTTCTAGTTCCATGTAGGTTGTCATGAATCACATATAGATGCATTAAGGGCACCACAGAAGCCTACCATCCTATGATTTCATAATTACTCCAAAGGGGCCCACTTCAGTCCAGTTACAATTACAAGCACAATAATTACATTTTGCCAATCACTCGCATGCAAACACTCACATGCAAATCCTCAGCATCACCCTAGGTAAACCATTAAAAAGGTACATTGTATATTTTTATCATTGAAAAGTATTCATTATTTTAATATAGAATGTATGATATTGAAAATTATATTAAATCATGAAACATGTCATTCATTAATTCCCCTCAATTCACATTTAAACCCACATGATGACATTTCAACCCCTAATTATGACCCCATTCTATCACTTCCATCTTATTCACTCTATATCACTTGAGGACATGTGATGGCTCACATGTGGGGAAGATGCTACAGGTGAGAATATCATGCACTACAAGATCTATACGCATGGGATTAGACACCATAATGAATCTATAATACCCTATAGGGAAAATAATCAATTTCATTGCTTTCCCTTATAAGTACAACCATTCACACAAAGCTAAAGCATGTCATAACCTACAACCCTGCAACCTGTAACCACAAACTGCCATTGTTGAATAAACCCTACTTTGCTATAGATAAATTTTTATAAGCCAAACAGAGTTTGTTGCCAACAACTGGTTGAAAGGATTGACAAAAAATCTAAACTTAGCAGAGTAGGAGGGTTAGTTGTGAGGAGAGAACCCATATATTATAGGCAACTTTAGGGAGACCAAGCCAGTTGGGCTATCTTAAATAGAGATAGTTAGACCACTTATTTTGAGAAATTAGAGCATTTCTCAAAACCCCTTACTAAGGATTTACATGATCCTTTACTAGAGACCAAGCTACTATGCATGGCATCACATTCCTAATCATTGAAAAATTGGTGAGCTAGGTAACTAGGTTTCCAAGTATAGGAGAGAATTGGAAAGACAATCCCAATGGTCAAGAAGTTAGATAATAATTATGTTAATAAAATGAAAGACTAGTACTAAAGAAAGGTGGTGTGGAAAGACTCAGCCTACCTACAGCCTAGAGGGAGATAACCTCATACTTCATTAGATATATGACCTATGAAGGAACATATTCCCTAATTTATACTCTTTAGTTTAATTTTTAGAACATTTAAGGTATGATAGAACCATTAATGTTCCAAAATCACGTATAGAACATTCTAAAAAGGATGTCCAAAGAGTACCAAAAGGGTATTGAAAAATCCCTATCCCATCATTGCCTAATATGGTTGGTAACTAAACATTGAATAAACTCTGTCAGACCTAATCTATGCTGGGAATAGTTTTTAGCCCTAAGGAATAATGAACCTCAATAAGAAGAGGGTAATAATGAGAAAGAATCCCTTGAAGAGCAGGCCCAATAGATAATACAAGAATATGTTTCAGGCACTAGTGCTATAGGCCAACTCATAGCTACTAAGGGTCCATTTGAAACTACTATGGGTAGAAAAAAGAGAGAAAAACTATTCCTACCTCCTTCTAATATAGAGGAGGAAAGTCCACAATAGCATATTCTTTCTTCCATTATCTCCTCACCACAGATTAATTTTTCCACCATGGTTTTTTAGGACAAGAGGAAGTTCTTCCATCAACTATTGCACAAAAAGAACAAGTTCCATTGCCACCCCTACTAAAAGGAAAATGAAAACTAAAGAAAATAAACCCACTATATCAATAAGGTGACCTCCTCACCCATAAACATCAATGAGGATGAAAATCCAAAGAAAGAGCCTAGGTTTTGGAAGATCTTGATCAGTTTGAAAGTGAAGAATGGTCTACTGATGATAAATTTGCCAAGGAGATCCAGATTCACTGAGGAAGACATCATTTTCCTTAGACACATTGGATATATAGAAGAATAATTGAGAATGGTAGATCAACCTATAGTAGAAGATAAATTGATTAAAGAAGAGACTATAGAAAAACAAGTAGAACAAGGGATATTTCCTCATGCATAGGAGTTCTAAACATTAAAACAAGCTATGAAAAAAATATACAGGATGAGGAATGAAATAACAGAATTGAAATGAAAAAGAGGCATTGAAACACTTTTAGGGGTAATAGAATTTGTATAACTTCTATGGATAGAGAAAGGTTATTAAAGGAACCTACAACAACTTAATCTACCATGGAGATAAAAACATATGTAGTGGATTATGCTCTAGATTTGGTACCCTTCTACAATAGATTTCCTCCTCCATTTCCCATTACAGAAACACCTATAGTAGAATAAGTTATTGATGTGGATCTTTAAGCTACCACACTTGTAGGAACAATTTGGTGATGATGAAACTCACTACAAGAAGTTAGTTCAAATATTTAAGGTATATGTTGAAACAAGACAAAAACAAGATGACTTAAAATAAAAAATAGAAATAGCTAAAACTAGGATCAATTATCTGAAGGAAAAGATTAATAAAATGCATGAAACCACTAAAATGTTAATGGGGTGTAGACCACGTTCTATGGTGTATGTTGTCTACTTATAAGAGAGATGGTTTAAATTTAGATATGACATGATCTATAATGATTAGTTTTACATGGTTTACGACCCTAAATATTTATTTGAAGTATATATACATGTTAATCCTAACCTCCAATCTCAGTTAAGTGAGTTTTACATCCATAAATATGTTGTACCCAGTAATGTAGATTGAAATATAAACATCTACTTAGGTGATGTTCAGTTGAATGCATTTTTTTCATATGTTCTTAATGAAATAGGGAGAAGGAAATAAATGAAAGAGTATCAAAAAAATAAAAAGAAGCTACCCTGGAATCAAGTGATCTTGATGCTATAATATAAATGGATCTCCTTTATAAAATCAAGTACTCCACAAGAATGGGTTATCAAGAAATAGGTAGAAGTTCAAAATCATTATTTGAGTCTTATGGAAGGAGATGGCAATCAAATATTTCTTTTTTTTCTCATAGATGGGTAGAACTCTCTGATGCTTTAAAAATAAAGGAACCTTACTCCCCTCAAAACCTTAGGGAGGGCATACACAAAGTATACATGTATATTGAGCTTACCAGGAAGAGAAGGGTAAAATGGTTGGAATTGATGTTTTAACCTCCTTTGTTTTGGTTCCTAATTTATAATTGGAAGAGCAAGGTTCTAGCTAATAGAGAGTTTGAGAATAAAATATGAGAAATATTGATGATGCTAAAGGATTCTACATCTTTGAAGGGTTAGGTTGCACTGAGCCCCGAGATTTCAAAAAAATGTTGTTTCAAAATGCAGCCAAGGTTTGCTCAAGGATGAGTAAGAGCTTAAGTAGGGGGTGTGATGAAGCCATTAATTTCTATATTTTGTATCCTCATCCATACCTAGTATATATATTTTTATATGTAAATCCCCATAACCATCTATGACTCATACAAATGAATGAATGAATTTATGATTTTATGTGTGCATTGTTATATATATGTTATGTTATGAATTATTGGTGTTTTTTCCTCGATTAGATTATACTTGTGTAAATTTATTTAACAAGCATTTGAAAGATAACGTAAGGTTATAGGATCTTGTTTGGGGCTCAACACTTATAGGCTGCCTACAACAACTATAGGCTCAACCTATAGGCTATCCATAACTATTGCATTGCCTACAACAATTGTAGGATCCACCTACAGACTACTCATAGCCATTGTAGGTTGCCCATAATAACTATTGGATTCACCTACAAGTTGTCTGTAGCCACTATAGAGTTCTTGTAACAACTGTATGCTTCACCTATAGGTTGCTTATAGCCATTGTAGAGTGCCCACATCAATTATAAGCTTCACCTACAGGGTGCCTATAGCCACTGTACAAAATATATCTATTATTGTGATCAGATCTTAAGGACACATCTAGCTATCTTAAGAACCAAATGGATGATTAGAAAGGACCACAGCTATTATACAAACTCCTTACATACAATTAAATTTGGATGTGATACCAAAGATGATAAAAATAAGGATAGTGGGAAGAAGACAAAAAAAACCAACAAAATAGTATACCTTGTCCTTAACCTAATCAAGCCTAAAACAAGTAACTTTAATTACTAACCACTTGAAGGTTGACTGGGGAAGTTTATAAAGTATTTGTATTTTTCTTAGTTTGTGTCTTTGGTTAGAAGTTAATAAATTGTCTTTTATATTTAATGGTAGAACCTAGATCAGATTAGGAGTTAATGAAGTTAAAATTGAGATTGGATAGTTAATAGAACTATATAAATCATTGTATTGTAATTTTCCAGAGCAATATTTAATTGCTACAGACTTGAGTAATGAGAAATTTGATTCTATAAGAAGATTTTTCAAATATCTTAGAGAAGGATTGGAACTTATTTTTGATTGAGGAAGGGCCCCCTTGGAAGGAGTTGTAGTGAAGATCCTGACCCTCCTTAGTTAAGAGTTTGTAAGTAGATTTCATTAGTAATCTGATCATATAAAGTGTGATGCATTTGTGATTTATAAGTGTGAAGTATTTATGTATTTTTATCATAATAATTTCATAGTATAACTATCTGGTGAATTCAATATAAGCTCATTATACTGCAACCAGTAAAGCAATTTGATTTATGAATCAATAATGCATATATAGTGCTGACATCCTTGAAAAGTATACAAACTCTAGGTTGATAATTAATGTTAATCGGACTCAAGGATATGGTATTCATAGGGTAATTAGTTTGCACAACAACCCCTATTATCTATTGTTATTGGGTTAATCCAATGTTCCATGACTATTGATATTGAGGATATGGTAGAGTCTATCCTATCTAGTACTATAGAGTCTATGGTGTCCAATATGCTAAGTTCTGAGGTTGATACTGAGTCACAATTGGTATCTCTACATCTAAACCTAGAACCCTTAGTTTCATAGTAGGAATCTATTGCACTACTATTGTGAATAGATTTTTGGTGATGTATTCCTTCAATTTTTGGAGAGCTCTACATTTTTTATCATCATGATTGTGTGACTTGAAAAAAATACAATATAGATTGAGATTATTGGGTGTATTATTATAAGATATGACACTTGGTAGTCGCAGACCCTACTACTTGTTTTGAATTTTGGGAGTCATTCTTTTGAATCCCATAGTTTCAAAACTCAATACACTACAATCTTGGTTTTTACATGTTACTTTCATGTAGTTAATCAATCTTATCCAAAAAAACATTTATCTGCTTCAATCAGAGTGTAACTACTTGATCATCCACCTTGTAGGTGAACTACATTTGAGCAATGGTAAACTTTTGAGGTTTTATAACTTCTAGAAACCATGTGGCCTTATTTATATCTTGAAACATAAAATCCACTATGTTCATTACATAAGATAAACTCCTATCATATTCTCATATTGACTTTCTAAATTTTTGGTGAATCTCTTTCAAATCCTGTATTGTCTAGATTATATATTTATTTATTTTTAATGTTATATCTTATGATTTTTGACATTATAAAATACCAATTTGTTAACATCCCTTTTATACATGAATTCTATAGTTTTTCTTGTTAAGGCTCCTATGAGCTTCACTTGTTAACCTACCATTTCATATTTTAGGTTAACAAGTATTATTCAGGGTCAATAAAACCATCACATGATGCCAAAGTGATAAAAAAATATTTTTTTGAGATCCAAAGTTCTTGAGATTACATCTAAAACCACTGGATGTTATGGATTATATTTTACCAATGTTTTAAAATTGTTATGACCTGAAATATAACCTCAATCAATTTCTTCTTATCCAACACTTTCTTAGTGTCTTCACTATTTTTTCAAAATTTATCTATAAAATAGTCAAACCAGGTACTCTCTTTACTATCTTTTGCAATTTTTATTCTATTCTCTATTGATAAATTAGGCATAGGGTATGTGTACCCTTGAAATTAATGATCCTTATCTATGACTCTTGCTTCATTTAAACTTGAATTTGATTTAATCATGTGATTTAACATAACTTATTTAAAATACTGTTCCTTCTCTTCTCCAAATAATATTCTCCCTTATAACTATGATCTAAAACTATTTTCTAACTAATTTAACTACTCTTCCGCTCTCTCTTCACTCTATTCCAACTCCTCTAAATCCCTTTTGCAATATCTTTCCATGTTTACACTCTCATTTATGTCTTCTCCACTTTTGGGCCTACTTATTTCCTCATCTCCATAATCTTCATAATATCTAGCTCTTGCTTCAAATCACATTCATTCTTTATCTTTTAAACTCTTTACTCTACTCCTATTCTTAACTACATTAGAATTTCTTTGTTTATTCCATCTTCTCTATTGTCACAACTCACACTCTAATCCTAACATTTTCTTATTCTTTTTATTTGTGTCCATATTTTGGGTTCAGGTTGAACATTATCTTCTCAGTTAGTCATCATTAAATTCATCATCACACACATCCACATAATTCTTGAAGTGACTATTCCATGTTAGCTAGAATAGGCACCATGGCCTTTTTCACAACCAACATTTTAATCAGAGTAGGTAGTCATTGTAGAAATTTTGTTTGGATGCCTCTTATAAATAAATCTTACACAAAATTTAATATGAAGTACCTTTACATAAGCAATTCAATGATATATCCATCAATGGTAGTCTTTAGACAACAATCTATTGCATGCATCCAATCAGTATCTATATTTCATATCTTTTCTATCTTTTCCTTAATCCAAAGAAAGTGTTATGTTTTTCTCATCTTGAATTAATAGTACTCAAGTCTCAACAAACATACAAATAGAAACCTAGGAAATTCACACCAAAATATTTCATATATATCACCATGTATATTCCCACTTATATCTTCTCTTGCAAAGCTTCATATCCTCTTTGCCTCCTCTTTTGTGAAATTGTGAATTCTCTCATCCAACCATCACTCCAAATCCCTCTATCTAGGTAACCATATCAATATGTTTGAAAACTCCATGCTCACCACACCTTTGTTAGCAGATGTTCTTATGTTAGTGTGTGTTTTTATGTGAATAAGGATATAATTCTAGAACACAAATAAAGATACAGAAAGATCAAGTATTCATTCAGATCAAACACAAACTTGTATTACACAAAACATTCAATATTGTTATGCAATTAAATAGATGTAAGCAAAACATGGTATAAAATGTGCATGAAACAAGTACAAAAAGACAGTAAAAAACTCATCGTCTAATCTCTATACTAATCTCTATATTTTGAAACTCTTTTCTTTTAAAAATGATCATTATATATAGAACTTCTAAAGTTTTATTGCTTTACATTTTATCTTTTTAGTTCAATATTGAAGGAGTCTTTTTGCATTCTAAAGTCTTTTGGAATACATACATAATCCAAACACATACCAAATGATATATGCTACAAAAAATCTCTACATCACACATTTTTCATGCATTTACATTGCAATTTTTTATTCTTAAGTGTACTACCAACAAATATGGTGAGTGTATAATATATTAATAGAATTTCAAGAGGAATGGATTCAAAACAAGGTATGAAATGAATTCATACATATGCTATAATTGAGTGCAAAACTTAAACCACCTCTATGCAAAGCATACTAAGATTCAACCATCAAATTTTGAAAATACATTAAATTTAGACTCAATGCAATTTTTTAAAAAAATAAAAAATACAAGTCATGTTAATTTTAATTGTAATCATGATGTATTTTATTATAACTTAAGAGAACATGTAATTAAAATATGTTAATATCTAATCTAATGTAATCTATATAACTTAAATAATGAAAAATAAATCTTTACATTATTCAAAGTATGTATTCAAATGAACTTGATTTACAAGATGAATTCAATCTAAAAATGGGAAAAAATATTAATATTTCCTTATCCAATTCTAAAAATGAAAACTATAATTTAAAAATATTGAAATCCAAAATCCAATGTAAACCAAACACCTTACATAAAACTAACACAAAAATAAATATTAATACATTACAAAGAAGTAATCAATACAAATAGGTCACTAGCTATTTATGAAATTGAGAAATGGTAATTGAAAGTCATAAATGGGATAATGTAGCATAAATATAGTGGCTAAAAACAATGTGAGATAAAACAATAGTACAAATAAAAAGACAACAAACTAAAACAATATGAATTGTAGGATTAATTGAGTTAATAAAGGGTCTAATATTTTTTGGTGAACTTTTGGCCCACATAGGGTAATTATGGACTCACCTCAAAAGTTTAGTGTGTAGAAGAATATAAAGTGGCATAGTTATATCTTAATTTATGTTTTGATTATCCCAAAAATATTTATTTAATAATTGTGAGTCATGAATTCACTAAGAACAATAGAAAGACTTAAGTCACGATGATAGTGTTTGATTTATTAAGGAGGGAAAGTTATTGAAACATCACAGACTCTCACATATTTAAAGATTATGTTAGAGATCTTGTAGACATGTGCTCATGTGCATAAAATTTCAGTGCATGGATAACTCTATGCTTACTAAGGATAAAGTGTCTTGTTTATTATTACTAAGTCGTATCAATAAATACTTAATGTATGTAATATCATTAAATCAAGCTTTGATCATCATTGGAGCTTCTCTTTGATCATGCCATTTAGAATATATCCAAATGCATAGGATTATACTACATGGCCACACCATAGAAGGATGAAAATCCTATGGGCTTGAAAATGGTGGTGTTAGTCACACTATTATAGTTTCGACACATATTGAATATATTATATGAGGTGTTGGTAACTTATGTTGTGGCCACTCCATTTATATGTATATAATATAACTCAACCCCATGCCTTTGATAGGTTGATGATTCTTTGTGTTGGTTTTATAATTATTTTTTAGATGGTCATAATATAATTCCATCACTAAATGTCACTAAATCACAAGGTTTGTAGGGTCATATCACATCATATTTATAAATGGATTGGTCACAATAATATTATGTGTGTATGTGGAGGTGAAGAGGTTGTGTGGGAATTAAATAAGGTTATATTCTAATATAAATAGAGACCCAAAATATAAATGAGGATATTATATCCAATGTTTAATTTGGATGAGTTTATAGTTATTATATGGGGTTTTGGGTAAACTAAAGTTATCTTTGATTTTAATTATGTAGGTGCACATAAGATAATATATAGACAATATAATGATGGGTCATAGGAATTAAATACTAACACTTATTGTTTTTTAATCCAATAGTGGAGTCAAAATTATCTTTGATCAATACGGTTAAGGTTGTTTCTTGAAAACATAACCTGAAATAGAATTGATGAAGTAAATTGAGACTAACTTGGTAAACCATCCATATTTATATGATGGAATAAATTATGGATAAGCTATAATTATTATTTTAATATTTATGTGAAATATGTTAGTATATATCAAATGATTGGACTCATATGATTTCTTAAAGTGTAATTAATTAAAAAAATGTTTCAAACTTATAATAATAAATAATAACTTACTATCAAGGAATATCATAAACTTAATTCTCAATGAGGAGTAAAAACATATACATCACTTTGCCACAACATTTTTAGATGTCCATTTTTAATTCTTAAACACTAATTTTTAATGAAGAATCTATTAAAGAATGATTGTCTGAATATGTACATTAAAATTAAACTAAATCCAAATTAAAAAAAATTATGTATTATTCCAATATTATTCTTAATTTTTTATAAAATATGTGATTTAACATCAATTATTTTCTTTAGAATCAAATAGAAACACCATAAATTATTTTTATAAAAAATGGCTTGGAATCCATTTGATATATACTAACATATTTCTAAGAAATTGTTTGACATAAAATATTCTAAAGTTGATTATTTTTCCATATGATTTAGATATATCAAGAGATAAAGAAAATAAATACAATGGATACAAAATACCTACAATCAATTAAGAAGGAAATCTGACAAGAAACACAATCTTTGCTCCTCTTTTTTCCTAGCATAGATGTATTCACCATCTTACATTCTTGAATATCAATCAAAATATAAAGGAGGTGAAATATAAATGTCTTATAAGGATCACACTCATAATCGAATAAAATTTAGGCCTTGACTATTACCAATGTTAACTATTATCTTTTCCATTATTAGTCCCTATGATTTATGTATTGTCAAATCCCAAGCCATTTTGAATGAAATTTGTTTAAGGTTGCATCAAATAATGGGAGGGATCCACATAATATAAGAATTTTTTGGATCCTATGTTGGGCTTATATATTTTTCATGTTTACAACCATAAACATTGTTAGTTTAGGTGGTTAGTGTCAATTATATAAACTACACCATAAATTTTACCAATATCACCATTGACTAAGCCATACTCAACCTAAAAAGTTGATTTCATTGATAAAATAATTTTTGGTATCTAATTTCTCATCATTTGGATCTCTAAAATTCTTTTTCATCTTAAGTTTTGTAGTGCTCCATGCAAATAATATATTTAATTATTTGAACATTTACTTATTATGTTTTGAAGCCAAAGGGTTTGACCATATGATGTTCTAGTATACATTAGTATATCACATACCAGAAGACATTGAAGCTAATCATTAAAAAAAAAAAATAAACCTTTCATTAAATGGATTGGTTTTGTGTTTTGGGAAGACCTCTTGAAAATATTGATCAATATGAAGTTTTGACCTTATAAATCTCATTTTATTGACTAAAATATATTAGGTATATTTCAAAGACTATTGTAAAACTACAAGTACTTTCCCTTCTATTGAAGCACTAATATTAAATGTTGTAATACATGTTGATGTAATTAATATAAATGGAAAAATATTGTGAATTACTCATGTGTTTAAGATAAATCTTATTTTGTTGATAAGGTATGATTTTCCTATATAAATAGTATTTTGAATAATCTTCTTAAATAGAATCATCATGGTGTGTTGATTATAGTGATATATAATAATTTCAATTGAAATATGTTATTCTGTAGATAATGCATTCAAAGTGGATGCACTGATAAATGGGATTCATAAATCTAGCAACTTGATCAATTTAGTTCTATGAAAGAAGTCATTTTTAACTTTAATGAATCTAAAATTTTAGAATCATTCTAATTATTATGTACAACAAATTCATAATGACCAAGCATATAAATTTCATTAATATGAATATTTAATGTGTCTTACTACAAAAATTACCACTTAGGATTTTCTTGCCAACATTTAATGAGAAAAATATTTGGCTACAAAGAACAAGTAGGATTATTTGTAAAATGTGGAAAAAATATTGTAAAATAATGTCAAGATCAAAAATACTATTAGTTAAAATATTCCTACATGCATATGGTTCATGTGATTTTGAACTTTTAAATATTCTTGGTAAAATATGGTGATACTTTTCAAGTATTTTCTTAAAAATATATTTAAATATGGTTTCACGTGAAAGAGAAAGATAATAATAAAAAATTTATCTCCAAATGGAAAGAACACATGGATTTTGATTATTCACTCTGGCATTGTTATGAAAAGGATTGCATTTTTTGACAATGAATTTTTAAGACTATTAAAGCAATTCCCAAGGAACTTTGTACCAACATTAAAAAATTGTTCCTTTATTTCTTAAGCATTTTACTTATATGCACTTATTAAAATTATGTGTTTCCATTCATACCTAAAAATAATATATATTTATATGAGGTGGAATATGTTAGTGTATTTAATTATCATACACAATAGTATAGTTTTAAGGTGTATTTATATTATTTAAATGTAATTTTTGGGTAAGCAATAAATTTTCTATGCATATTTACAACTTATTATTAGATTAGATTATCAATTAATTGTATAATTAATTAAATTTTGCTAATAATAGTTGGGTCCTATTCTATTTGTAACTACTCACTAAAACCTTAACCTTGTCCCTAGCCCTCTTTCTTATCTATATAATAACATAGAAGGCTAA
>JARHVA010003351.1:675000-682500 GCA_037957365.1 Torreya grandis | reverse complement strand
TGGTTCAAATATTATAAATCAACCTAATACTATTCCCAACATCTTAGGTGATGTTGTTTTAGGTGTGGGAGGAGGACTAGGTGGTGACACAAGAGGAAGTGGTGAACTTCCACCTTTAGGAACAAGACCTAGGAGTTCTCAACAACCACCATCACAAGAACCTTAACCACCGATGGTGTATTATTAAATGATTCTTTATTTACCTAAATATTAAGGCATGGAAAATGTTGCAAATCATGTTCATATGTGTGAACTAATTTGGAGGGCATGTGGTATAACTTCTTCTAAGCGAAAGACCACACAATTTTCAACCACACTTATGGAAAGAGCACATAAGTGGTATAGGAGGTTTGACCCTAAATAGGTAGTAATTAACTATGATCATCTCAAGATAGCATTTCTTCAATAATTTGATATTTCTAAATTTGAGCAACAAAGTATTACTACACTAAAAGATATAAAACAAGAGCTCACTAAAAATATATGTGAGTATGATACATGATTCAAAACACTCTTGTCTAAGATATCATTCGATATTAATGCTTCTAAACATACCTAATGGTTCATGAGAGATTTATTTCTCCCTTTAGATGAACACTATCTTAAGCCTACACAAGGCCTTAGAAGTTACCCTCCATGTTGAAGCTATTGGTAGCATTAACACTGGGATCATTCCTTTGATGGAAGCTTAAATAGATTCCATGGCATCATAATTAGAGAAGATGACTAAAAATAATGTATACGACACTTGTAATGGTCTTTGGTATATTGATTATGAGTTTTAAGGTCATAATAGAATCAACTTCCCTCTTAAGAACATCTATGTTGTACTAAATTAATTATGTGAAATTTGCCATGAAAAGAATTATTTATGCTATTTTCCCCTCTTACAATGGGTTACATATTCCAAATTATCTAAATACTACAAGATATGTGATGCATGTACCCATGACACAAATGATTATTGAATGATTAGTGATATTCATAAGGTATGTGCACATGGTACGCATCAACCTCTATCTAAAAAAATCAAGATAATGGAGGATATTGTGGATGAGGTCAAGGATGGGGATCAGGAGGTGGCCATTTCCACCACAAACATGTTATAAGTGTAGATATACATATCACTATCAGTGAGATTGTCTAGTCTAACCAATATGTGATTTTCTTAAAAAGGAGCATCAGTTTTAGGAATGCCTTGATTTATACATAACCATCACTAAAGAAAGAAATGAAAAAGGTACTAGTATGATTCACATTGAAAAACCTCACTAGCAATCATGTTCTATCACTCCAATATACCAATAGGTTAATATCACCACATGCAATAGAGGATAGTCTCAGTCTACATCTATTCCACCTATTAAGAAGATATAATGTGAAGATCCTTGTGCAATAAAGTATCATGATGCCTAATAATAGAAAGATGTGCTCTAGGATGCTATGACCTTGGTATATCAACTACAAGGGGAAATGTAGTTTCATAAGGATTACAAAACCATCCAACATGTTGAACTATAAAATGCCATGAAACCTCAAAATGTGGCATGAGATAATTTCTCATAACTTTGAAAACATTTTTCAGATGGAGACATTATTACGTAAATGAGTAATTAGCTTAATAATCAAGAACCAAGGCCAACTGATGATCAACCTTATTTTCTAAGGCCAAATAAATATCATCAATTAATTCATGCTCAATAACAACATACTTCCATTCATCTTATCTCTCAAGAGGATAAGGAAATACTGGTGAATGATACAATCAATGGTTGTGTAATCAAAGATATTTTGGTCGACACTGGCACTAAAGTCAATGTCCTTACAAAGAATGCATGGATAAAAATGGTTAATCCAACATTACAAACATCACCTCATGTGTTGTTTATTGCCAAGAAAACCCATGCTCTACCAATTGACATTCTTAAGAATAAAACTATCGATATCCTTGGGGTGTCTTTCAAAGCTGATTTTGAAGTTCTATAGTTAGATGAAGCTGATGGTTTTCCATATCTATTAGGTCAACCTTGGTGCTATGAAAACAACAAAAAATTAAGTTTTAAAATGTTATAAATGAGTCATTATCCTATTCAATCAAGCACATGGGCCCCCATATTTAAAAACTGTTAGAAAAAATAAAGATATTAATCACATATACAATGCCATAGCTAGAAATGGTGAGCATCATTATCCTATTCCTGATGGCATTATCTAATAGACAGACATATAGTCCCTTTTATAAATAATGCTTTTAATTGTTGGGCACATGATTACTATGACCTCACTAGAAGAGTGTGTGGTGCCATTGATAATTTTGAGAGAATTTTGTGACTGTACCATAAATTCCATAGATTTTTCACCTTATTACTAAACAAGTCATGTGAGGACCATTTATGGATACACAACTAGAGAGACTTGATGAAGCTTTTTGGTTTCATAGGTAAATGGAAGTTCATGACTTTATCTAGTAACTCAAAGCATTTTATGACTTTGAAGCTAATCATATGCATTTAATGGTTCACATTTTTTATAGCATGGTCACAAGGTGGTGGCAAACCCATAACGAGTGACTTATTCATTGGGATCAAGTATGATCTGATTTACATCATCAATTTCAATATGACAATCGTATTTGGGGTAAAATTAGCTATATCAAATTCTAAGCACCAAAACCACACATAGAAGTTTGTGAAGCCATGTGGAAGGATGAATAATCCTTTTTGCTAGAGTACTTATGGGTACATGATTTTTATGGAGCAATATTTACTTGGGATAGAGCATGGTATGTTCATGAAGAATGACATTTAGGTACCCCTTTTTGGAATGTGTTGAAAAATAACATGATCTTGATGTTGTCTTAATCATATCCAAGGATGGATTTGCACCTCACTTTCCAAGCCATGCACAAAGTAGTTATTGGTGACTCTAGTCCCTTTGAATATTGACTACAATATATACATGGTATAATAGAAGAAGGATTGGTTATATTTAATGATCCATCTGAGTAGTTCATACCTACACTATAACGTATCCTTAATCAGGCATGCCATGAAGAGATTCATAAAGGGAAGTAAAAATAGTGTTTCATATTGATTAAGGTGAAGGGTATGACCCACTTGACCCATTTAAAAATAATTTGGATGTCCCTATGGACTATGGAGCTCTAACTTTTCATGATAATGGTCTTGATGTAGGCCACTCATACTCATAACCTTTTCAAAATATCCAACATGATATCAGCATGAGGAAGAACCAAAGATAACTACTATGGGTAACTATTGGTTTGATACAGAGATTTTAAAAATATGAGTTGTTAAAATAATACCAAGATGTTTTTCCAAGGAGTTATAGTGAAATGAAAGGTGTTCATCCATTCTTAATAAAAATGCATATCAAACTAGTTAAAGGTACTCTACCAGTTAGGAAATGACCATATAGGATGAATCCAAATTTACATTCACTTGTGAAAGAGGAAATTGATAGTATGTTATACACTGGAGTGATAACCTTAATTTTCAAGTCTTAGTGGGACAATCCCATGGTCATAATTATAAATAAATATGGACACATTAGAATTTGCACTGACTATCAAATACTTGATGTATATTATGTTATCGATCCTTTTCCAATTCCATTCATAGAATAAATCCTTTAAGGCATTATTGAGTGTGAAATTTACCCTTTCACAAATGGATTCTCTCGGTACTATCAGTTCTAGATCTCCAAGGAGGATCAAACTAAGACTAATTTTCTACCAAATGGGGATATTTTGCATATACCATCATGTTATTTGGGTCAAAAAATACACCTATTTTATTCTTTCATATAGTTATTAAGGCCTTTAAATACTTCATCCTTAAATTCATTTAGGTTTATTTGGATGATTGGATAGTCTATGGCCTAGTGAAGGACCATTTTTTTAATCTAAGGATTATGCTTGAGCATTGCTGAGTACTTTAAATTTTACTAAATCTAAAGAAATGTCTTTTTGATATACCATTTAATGTTCTTATGGGTTATATTATCTGTAAATATGGACTTTTAGTGGACCTTGCTAAGGTAGATATCATTCTTTATCTACTAACACTGACATCTGAGTGCATGGTTCATGCCTTTCTAAGACATACATGGTACTATCATAAATTCATCTGAGGTGATGCAAATATTATCATGCCCTTAGAGAAACTTTTGAAACATAATGAAAACTTTATTTAGAACTACTATTGCCAAGAAGCCTTTGAGTCTTGAAAGGGTAAACTTATCACTACCCCAATTCTCTAATTCCTTGAGTGGACAAAATCATTCCATGTCCACGTTGGCGCTTCTATAATGACTATTGGTATGATCCTTTCATAGCCTAGTGAGGGTCACCTTGATCAGCCCATATAGTTTATGAGTAAGAAGCTTACCTCAGCTAAGATAAATTACACCAAAATAGAGAGTGAAGCACTTTCCATGGTTTATGCTTTCTAAAAGTTTCAACAATACCTATTGGTAATTCCTTTTGTGTTATATTTAGACCATGAAGCTTTAATATATATAGTTAATAAACCTATGTTACATGGTTATATTTTCCATTGGATTGTATTTTTCTAAGAATTCCAAATTTTTTTCATGGTCAAACTAGGAAAGACTAATTATGGTCATAACCATATCTCCATAATCTATTCCAATGAATTAGTGTATGCAATTGAGGATGATCTACCTAATGTACAGTTGTTTCATGTGTCACATGTTCCTAAGGAGTTATAATAAATAACAAATTTCTTAACTACTAGTGTATTGTTAGATTATTTGAGACCATAGGTTAAGAAGCAACTAGCCATTTATTATGCATCATTCTAGTGCATTATAGGGGACATTTACCAGCTTAGATGAGATGGAATACTTTGATGATGTGTCATGAGCCATGAGCATCTTGAAGTAATCTATGAATTTCATGAAGGAATTTATAGCAGACATTATGTTGGTGAAGTTATTATGTGTAAAGTACTATTAGATAGACTATGGTGACCTACCCTTTTTCAAGATGCTAATTTGTATGTTAAGTAGTGTGATATTTTCTAGTGTGTAGGGAAACCAAATCATCAGGATTCCATGTCATTATGCCTTATTTTATCATAAGAACCATTTGAGAAATGGGTCATTGATTTTTTTTACCCCATCAACCACACCAAATGACTACAAGTTCTTTCTATATCATAATAACAATTGACTATCTCATGCACTGGGTTGAGGTTATGGAAAAAAGAGATTGTACTACTAAAATTGCCAAGCACTTCATATGGGAACATATCATAACTTTTTTGGTCTATCCATTAAGTTTTACCTATGATTGTGGTACACATTTTATTAATGAGATTATCCATTTATTACTCATTGAGTTCATGATTGCCCATAACAAGACAACTCCATATCATCTCTAGGCTATGGCATCACTGAGGCATTCAACAAAATATTAGAAACAAAACTTAAAACTATTTATAATATTGGCTACATTGATCATGATGATCAAGTGTCTACATTAATTTGGACCTACCAAATAACTTATAAGTGCCTCAATAAGAGTACACCCTTTAATCTGGTGTTTGAAATACAAGCAATCCTTCTAGTTGAATTCTTGGTACCATCTCTTCACATTACATGTGTTGGATAATTAGATGATGACTCATCATTGAAATCACATTTGGTTTCTTTGTTAAGGTTGGATAAATCATGTTTCCTTACTCATTGGAGTGAACATGTAAATAAATCTAGACAAAAGGCATGTCATAATCTCCACCTTAAACACAAGACATTTATCTTCGGTATGAAAGTTTTGCTCTATGAATCCAAGTTCATGTGCCACTTTGGGAAGATTCATGTTCACTGGGATGGTCCTTTTATTATTCATAGAATTATCCCTATAGTTTCTTATCACTTATAAAGATTGAATGGCTAATTTCTTCTTGGGCACTATAATGGTGTCTAACTAAAGTTGTATTTCTTTGCTTAAAATTGGGTCTCATTTTGTATCAATAAGGCGTATGCCAATAATTTAGGATTTATTATTTTTAATAAGGCACTACTTTAGTTGTACATCCTTTTTATTTTATTTTTACATTCTTTTTATAACTTTATGCTTTGGAATTTATGGAGGACCATGACACACATTTAATGTGGGTTAAGGGTTGTTACATATAATGGGAAATGGTCCATACAAACATGTGCACATGAAAAAAAGGAGGTCTAAAGATAGAGATTCCCACTAATGGTATGGCTATTCAAAATATTTTTTACAACTATCATGCACTCTAAAAAAACCAAGACAAGATGTGCCATTAATATAAAAAAGTGGTGCTGATAATCATGCCAACATCATGTCATGATGATACCATCAAATGAATTTATGACAAGGAGAAATAATCAAATAAAGGAGACCATTACAATGAAATAATTAAAATAAGTGATGGCCAAACAAAGGGGGGTAGTAAATGCAAATTACCCCTTGAGTCTGTAAAAAGGATTTAAGGGCTCCAATTTAACTTTACCTTTGACTCATTGATATTTTACATATCCTAAAAGAAAATTAAGTTCAAATGATTCTAGGACAAGTGTAGAGAATAAAATTCCTATTAGGTTGGCTATTAAGAAGGATCTTGTCTAAGTAAACAAACATAAATTAGCTAACCTTAGAGCACACAAAT
Source organism: Torreya grandis (assembly GCA_037957365.1). NCBI lineage: Eukaryota > Viridiplantae > Streptophyta > Pinopsida > Cupressales > Taxaceae > Torreya > Torreya grandis. Next base: position 675,814 of record JARHVA010003351.1, on the reverse strand, counting down.
GAAAAATGGTAGTTATAGGTTATATAGGTTGGCATCCACCATTAATGAGAATCGAAGTAGGAAAGATGAGTCACTTCCAATATAAACAAGTATTATTTTGGTAACATTGGATGATCATGCATCAAAATTCAAGCTCCATAGAAGGTGATGCAACCCAAGAAGAAGGCCCAAAGAAGTGATCCATTACCAACCATTCTAGGGGAGGAAGAGCTACATGTTGGGGAGGGAAGTAGTATTTATCAGAGAAGAAACACCTAAGGAACAAAGGTAGAGTGAAAAATGCAAAGGATATATAATGGCGTGACAGAAAAAGAAGGTAGAAAAAATACCTCCACCTCTACCTTTGATGATAGAAGAGATGTAGTACCTAGAAATGATGCTACACATAGAAAATTAGGTATAAAAAATACCCAAATGTATCATTTTTTACTATAACCACCACTAACTAGAAAATGAGGTTGAGATGTAGAATGACTACTAGGTTGAGTGATAAAACACTAGAAGTGAATTGGTATATGACTTTAAAAACTTCAATTCATTACAATTTATAGGATTTTCTAGTTGTTTAACCTTATATATTTTAGAAAACCATTAGAAGTAATAAAATTTCTATTTTTTCATGTCCATGAGGACTATATCTATTTTTTTTGTTCCACATGAATATTACACTTGAAAGAATAAGCAAGGTGTCAAGGTTGTGATACTTTGATGTAGATGTTGAATTTTACTTAGAGGACTCATAGGAGATAGAAAAGACTACCATGGTACTAGAGTACTTGAATTAGGGCCATGTCATGCATATTAAGAACTTGAA